>PVJN01001758.1:0-132090 GCA_004026805.1 Lasiurus borealis
TATTATTAATGATACAGCAATGACTATATTCAGATATATATTTTTTCCATTACATTATGTACTTTGAATACTTGTTACTATGAAGAAGTTGAAGTCAAATTTTATGGCCATTTCTATGGTTGAGAAACATTTTATCAAACTTATTTTCAAAAAAAATTTCAATTTACAGTATACTATTTTTTTTCCTTGGAAATATTACCTTTATTATTTGTAGATTAGCAAAATTAATTTAAAATCATTTATATTTTTTATTTAAATTCTTTTTTGTTGAAAATATTGCATATTACATATGTCTCCTTTATCCCCAATTGACCTGTCCCTATCCACTCCTACCCCTCCAGGATATGCCCTAACCTCCCTATTTTCTGTGTCCATTGGATATGCTTATATGCATGCATGCATATAAGTCCTTTGGTTGATCTCTTACACACCCCCTTCTATCTTCCCCTGCCTTTCCTCTCAGGTTTGGTAATCTGTTCCATGCTTTTATGTCTCTGAATCTATTTTTTTTGCATCACTTTGTGTTGTTCATTATATTTCACAAATGAATGAGATCTTTCTCCACCTGGCTTATTTCACTTAGCAGAATGTTCTCCAGATCCATTCATGCTGTTGTTGCAAGTGATAAGAGTAGTTTATTTTATTTTTTTTATAGTAGCACTAGAGGCCCAGTGAATGAAAATTCATGCACTAGTGGGCGGGGGGGAGGGGGGGAAGATCCCTCTCACAGTCTGGTGGGAGGTGACCCAGCTATCAGGGGAAGGTCACACCTCTGCTGCTGTCACTGCTGGCAGCACAAGCCTCAGCCAGCCCTGGTTACCTGAGCCTTGGGCTGGACCTGGGTGTCTGGGCAGCTGCCATCTAAGGCTTGCCTGCATTTCTGAGGCTTGTCTGTGCCTTGAGTGTCAGCTGGGCAGCCACCATCCAAGGGCTGCCTATGCCTCAGGCTGGCCCTGGGCAGCTAGGCATATGCCATCAGAAGCTTGCCTGTGCCTTGGCCAGACCCTGGGCAGCTTGGAGTCTGTGGGAGCTAGGGCACTACAGAGGCAGGTGGGTGGAGGGCTAAACTCACCATGGGATGACCTGACCATGCCATGTGCCTGCCACTCCAACGGGGCTGAGGGAACTGGATACTGTCATCTTGTGGCTGTGGGCAACATCATCTTTGAGGGTGTGGCAGTCAATTAGCATATTCCCTCTTTAGTAAATAGGATAGTATTCTATTGTGTAGCTATCCCCCCATCTTTTAATTCACTTAGCTGCTGATAGGCAATTAGCCTGTTTTCAAATCTTAGCTATTATAAATTGTGTTGCTATGAACATAGGGGTACATATATCCTTTCTGGTTGGTGTTTCTGATTTTTTGGGATATATTCCTAGAAGTGGGACTACTGGGTCAAGTGGGAGTTCCATTTTGAATTTTTTGAGGAAATGCCATATTGTTTTCCAGCGCTTGCACCAGTCTGCATTCTCATCAGCAATGTACAATGGTTCCTTTTTCTCCGCATCCTCAACATTTGTCATTTGTTGATAATTTGTCACATTATGACAGATGTGAGATGATATCTCATTGTCCTTTTGATTTGCATCTTTTAGATGATTAGTGACTGAGAATTTTTAATCTGTTGGCCTTCTTTATGTTCACTTTCAAAAAGTATCTATTTAGGTCCTTTGCCCATTTTTTTTATTAGATTATTTTCCTTTTATTAAGTTATATGACTTCCCTATAAATTTTGAGGCTGAAATCCTTATCAGAGATAACAATGGCAAATGTAGTCTTCTATGCACTGAACTCTATTGTTTTGTTGATGGTTTCTTTTGCTGTACAGAAGCTTTATGTTTTGATATAGTCTCATTTGTTTATTTTCTCCTTAGTTTCCATTGTCCTTGGAGATGTGTTAGTAAAGATATTGCTATGAGATATATCTGATTTGTTGCTGCCTATGGATTTTTATGGTTTCCCATTTTATGTTTAAGTCTGTCATCCATTTTGAATTTATCCTTATGTAAGGTGTAAGTTGATGCTCTAGTTTCATTTATTTTTGCATGCATCTGTCAAATTTTCCCAATATATTTTTTGAAGAGACTATATTGTTTCCATTGCATGTTCTTGCCTTCTTTGTCAAATATTAAATGAGCTTAATGGCATGGTCGATTTCTGGGTTCTCTGTTATGTTTCATTGATCTATATATCTGTTCTTGCGCCAATACCAGGCAGTTTTGAGAACAGTGGCTTTGTAATATAGCTTGATATCTGGTCCTGTGATCTCTCCAATTTTGTTCATTCTCAGGATTGCTGTGGCTATTTGGGGTCTTTTTTAATTCCATATAAATTTTTGGAGAGTTTGTTCTCAGTCTTTGAAATATTCTGTTGGTGTTTCATTGGGGATTGCATTGAATCTATAATTTCCTTTGGGTAATATAGACATTTTAATGATGTTGATTCTACCAACCCATGAACATGGTATATTCTTCCACTTGTTTATATCTTCCTCTATCTCCTTTTATCAATGTCCTGTAGTTTCCCCAAGCACAGATCTTTTACAACTTTAGTTAAATTTATAATTTTTAGTACTAACTATCAATTTATGGATTTCCCAGTTTAACAATTAACTTTCCCATATTATTTGCCATATCTTTCATATAAAATAAGCACTAGTGATTATACTTTATTATACGCTATATATAAGAACATATATGAACATTGTAAGATATATATTTCTCTGAAAAGACACCTTTAAAGCAGCAAGCAATGTATGGAATTACCTTTGAAAATGAAGCTATTAAATAGAGTCAAGGAGAGGGTGAAAAATAGTTCACAAAAATATCATGTCAAAGTTTTGCTTTGGCTTGGAGAAAGCTAATGATCAGGAGGTCTGGTCCTTCAGGTCCTACAAGCACTTAGGGTCCTGCTGGTTTTTGCCTCAATGGGCAGTCTGAGGTGTCTGTGGTGGGGACCTGAACTGTTGTTTCTGACTAATTAGTTCAGGCAAACACTCAAATCCTTTAGAGCAGCAATTGCCAACCTTTTGGATCTCTAGGAACCACTGGTTAGTGACTGCTGCAATAGAGAACTGCCTCATCCTGGAGACTGATTCAGTTTAGTCTGGAATATCCTCAAACAATCATCCACGGTGGGATTAAAGGTTTTCCAACTCTGTGGGACAATTGCTTCCACTTGGAGGCTAATTGTTATTCATAGTCTCTTAATGGGCCCCAGAAACTCCACAAGGTGGGGCAGGGGTTTTTCCAATAGGATGGTCAACTGTTTTCCCCCAGGCAAAAATTTCAGGATAGTACAGGTTTGCCTGAGAAAGATGACCTCCACATTGTGAAGGAATGACTCATCACAGAAAACTGGGGTATCTGTCTTCCAAGCTCTATCTCTGGATTCCCCCACTCCTGGCTTATGTTTACACAGCTCCAGTCCACCCTGCTCTTACTCTGCTGGAGCACAAGCTGAGTGGTTGCAAACAGAATTTTGTGCCATGGCCCTTTAAGAGAATTCCTGCATTTGTAGCCATTTCTCCCTGCCAGACAGTACCCCAATTTTTCACAAACAGATGTTATGTGGGCACCTTTCTCAGTTCTGGTGCTCTCTGCTGGGGGACCCAGCTTGGGGATTAGAATCCAGAATTCTCAGTGGCAGCCCCCACAGCTGAGATACCTCTTAGGAACTTTAGTTGTTATCTGTGGGAGCCCTGTCAGCCTTTTACACCTCCACTCTTCCTACCAGTCTCTATGTGGTCTCTGCTTTCTCCTTGGTTATCAGCGTTCCCTCCAGCTAGACTCAGTTGATTTTCAGGGTAATTTTTCTGTATTTTAGTTACAATTCCAGTTTTGTCCTGGGAGCATGTCTGTGAGCTTCCACTTACTCTGCTGCCATTTTTCAACATCTAAAATATTTAAATATATATTAACATAACTTTTAAGACCCCATTTTATCTCATATAAAATATAAATCATACTTTTTGTTTTTAATCTAGCTCTCATGTTTGGCCTTATCCTATTTAGGTCAAATTAGTTGATCCTTTGCTAATCTCCCATAATCCTTGTACAAGTTTCTAAAATAGCATTTATCACATTTTATCAATTATTTATTTATACTCTATTTTTTTATCAGACCTGTAGATTCTTTAAAGCAAAGAAATTAATTATTTGGTCTTGTATTCCTTGCTCATAACTTAGCACTTGGCACAAAGCAGCAAAGAATAAATACTTTTTATGAATGAATGAAAACTATAAAAAGTAATGATGGCATCAATGGAGTATAAAAACGTCTTTTCCTCATTTTAGATTTCAGTGAGTAAGAGCAATCAGTAAATAGGATATTTAAAGAACTCTATCATATATTTGTTCAGCAATAAAGCATAAAATTTTCTTTTTTTTCTCTCTGGTTTATACTTGACATTGACTAATGGACATAACTTGAGATCTGGAGAGAAAATCCATGTCTTTAATAGCTACTGACAATTCTGTATTTCTTCTAAGAACTAGATCTTATGATTTATGAGTCAAATCCCAATGAGAATAAATTTAACCCAAACCTAAAAACCATGTATTGGGTCACAGGAAGGCGATTTAGTCCTATATAATTTATCTGATTTTAGAGAAATGCTCATAATACCTAGAATGGATAGAGTGTTATTGAAATACTAGAGGCCCAATGCAGAAAATTTGTGCAGGGGCTTGGCCCTCCCAGCCCTGGACTCATCTGGAAGGTCATCCGGAAGGTTGTTTGGCTGTCCAGTTTAATTAGCATATTACACTTTTCTTATTATAAATACAGAATTTTTAGAGAAGGAATATTGTTATGTATGAGTAAAGTCTTGAATATGCTGTGCTAGATTTTAATGGGCACTGGGTTTTGAGAAACAAACCTAGAACATAATAAATAGAATAGACATTGGAATGTTTCCTTTTAGAGACCACTGTGGCCAAAATAATTGGGAAAATGGAGAACTTTGTCATAATGAATACTGAAAACAAAATATCCTGCATATTTACTGTCCTAAACCATGTGCCTCTTCTGCTGGAATGTTGAATGCAGTAAAATTTGGCTGTTAAAGATCAAAATAAAAATTTGAAACATTCCAGAGAAAAAGTAGTAGGAAAGAGAAGTCTTCTCTTTGTGGGAAGGAGAAAACAGTATATGAAATGTGGTGGACATATCTCCCTATAGCATAAAGTACAAAATGGTGTAAATAACAATTATTTGTTAAGACATACATCACAACTTCAAACAAACCATCAATTTTATTTCAATTGAAAATAATTTGAATTATAGACATCTTTATTGCATTTTATTGTTTTTGTTTTTCTCAGCTGATATATTGTGATTTTAAAAATCTGCCAAAACCCTTATTATTCTTAATTGTTAAGAAACAATAATCCAGTTCTGACCATTGATATCTGTGAAAGGTGACACAGTGCTGGACTAAATTTTATTAGTGCAAGGACAGAGATATCTAACATTTATTTAATATATATAATATATTTTTAATATATAATATTTTTCATATATAACAATGTATAAACATAATTATATATAATATAAATTATATGTTACATATATAATAAGTTATATACATAATATATTATATATTTTTCAATTACCAAGCAGGGCTAAAAATTTTAAAAATATTTTTGTGCCCTTTTTAATAATGAAGATAATTACAAGCATCTTGTAATAGAATACCCTCTACCCTAAAAATAGAGGGTTAAATAAATAACTTATATGCCACATTTCTCTGTATATTAGAGGTACTTTTATGTATGAATATTAGAGATATTTTATTAAGAACTACACAAACCATCTAGTCTAAACATCTATAGATATGTTATTCTTTCTCATTCTGTGTGAGTTCAGTGGTTCTCAACCTTCCTAATGCCACAACCCTTCAATACAGTTCTTTATGTTGTGGTGATCCCCAACCATAAAATTATTTTTGTCGCTATTTCATAACTGTAATTTGCTACTGTTATGAATCTTAATGTAAATATCTGTGCTTTCTGATGGTCTTAAGAGACCCTGCTAGCTGTTTGCGACCCACAGGTTGAGAACCGCTGTGTGTGACTTATACGCAGCATGATATACTATTCAATTTGGGAGATTCTGATGAATATTATAGTAGAGGCCCAGTACACAAAATTTGTGCATGGGGAGGGGTGCGTCCCTGAGCCCAGCCTGCACCCTTCCAATCTGGGACCCCTCGAGAGATGTCCAACTGATCATTTAGGCCCAATCCTACCAAGTAAGATCCCTCTCACCATCCATGACTACTGGTTCCCAACTGCTTGCCTGCCTGCCTTCCTGATTGCCCCTAACCACTTCTGCCTGCCAGCCTGATCACCCCCTAACCACTCCATTGCCAGCCTGATTGATATCTAACTGCTCCCCTGCCAGCTTGTTTGCCCCTAACTGCCCTCCCCTACAGGGCTTGGTCACCTCTAACTGCCCTCCCATAAAGGTCTGGTCACCCCTATATCCCTCCCCTCCAGGCTTGGATCCCCCAAAACTGCCCTTCCCTGCAGGCCCTGTCACCCCCAACTTCCCTCCTCTGCCAGCCTGGTCACTCCGAACTTCCCTCCCTGCAGGCTTGATCACCCACAACTGCCCTCCCTTGCAGGCCTGATCACCCACAACTGCTTTCCCTTGCAGACCTGGTCCCTGCCAAATGCCCTCCCCTACTGGCCATCTTGTGGTAACCATCTTATGTCCACATGGGGCAGTCATCTTTGACCACATGGGGGCAGCCATCGTGTGTGTTGGAGTGATGGTCAATTTGCATATTATTCTCTTATTAGATAGGATAAATAGGATAGAGGCCTGGTGCATGGGTAGGGGCCAGATGTTTGCCCTGAAGTGTGTCCCACATCAGGGTGGAGGTTCCCTTGGGGCATGCAACAGCCTAGGTGAGGGGCCTGTGGTGGTTCGCAGGTTGGCCACATCCCCTTTTGACCCAAACAGAGGCTCTGGTATTTGGGATTTATTTATCTTCTACAACTGAAACTTTGTAACCTGGAGCCACTTGCTCCATGGGCATAGCCATTTTGTTGGGATTTACTTAAATTCTATAATTGAAACTTTGTAGTCTTAAGCAGAGGCCAAGAATTGCCAGGGTTGGGGAAACTTGGCTTCCTCCATCCTTGGGAGAACTCAAGCCTCCTGCTCTCTCCAGCTCCATGGCTGCCACCATTTTGTTGGGATTTATTTATCTTCTATAATTGGAACTTTGTAGCCTTTAATGGAGGCCTGGGCTGGCCAAGGCAGGTGGAAAGCTTGGCTTCCTCCATTGCTTGGGAAACCCAACCTTCCTACTCTCTCTGTGACCACAGCCATCTTGATTGGGTTAATCTGCATACTCATTCCTGATTGGTTGGTGGGTATGGCTTGTGGGTGTAGTGGAGGTATGGTCAATTTGGATATTACTCTTTTATTTGATAGAATGATGAGAAATGTAAATACAAAGGCCATAATAAAAAGTCAGTAGGGGGTCACAAATGTGGCATAAAATTGTAAAGTTATTTGATAGATTAAAGGGCTTTCTTTATACATCAAGAAGCTTTATGAAATGAGATTATATTTGATTTGAGTCTATTAGTGTGGAGAAAATGTGAATATGATATGGAGCAAAATTTGAAAATCTAGATCTACAAGGTAGAAGAAATTACATGGAAAAAAATCTTCAAGCAGGGATATGTTTGGTGTGTATATGGATTAGCTGATAGTTAATTTTGGAAGAAATATAGATATGCATAGATAGTGGGAAATAAGATTTAAATAAATAAAATGTATTTAGGAAATTCTAAGTAAATTATATCTTCATGAGAAAATGGAGATGAGCAGGTTTTTGTACTCTCAAGAATAATTTAATCATAAAGCTATGAAACAAGTATACTTTAAGTAAAAGTAGTGGGAGATATAATGTTTTGGCCCATACTGCCTTCCAGAGAAATACTGTCTTCCAAAGAAAATGTTTATCTCAAAGAATGACAGCTACAGTTTTGCCATTTTGTATTGTAGAATAGGAGAAAACATAATTTTGAAAAATTTAAGTTGGATTTTATATATAAGCATTTTTCATAGAAGAGTTACAAATCTTAAGGAATCTTTTAGTGACCATTAAGAATCCTGAAATATTTGAAACTGGGAACTCATCCAAATCCTGGGTCAATAATGCATAAGCACCTGTATTATGCTGATGATATATGAAAATCCACAAGCACATTTGAATTATAGTTATTTCAGAGCAAAGCTTATAGCAAGGACAATATATTCTATTCCAGTCATAAGTAAAATATTGATATTGAATTTCTAACCCTGTTGCGTAATTGAGTAAAGGCTATTCCATTTTCCAAGATTGTGTAATTTTTACATTTATGAATCCAGATGATAACTAGTCAATAGCTTTTAAAATCTGTCATATCAACTGAAATGCATGAAAACAAATGTTTTAATGAAATATGAAAAAATATTAAGCATTTATATATACATATATCTATGCATATGAGCCGAGCAAAAGATTTACAGTTGTGATTACATAAAACCCAGAGTTTATAAAGAACTCTGTACCGAAGTGTGTTTGAGTATAGCAAATAGACTATAAAAATGTGTAAATTATGAAGGTTTGTAAATTATACACTTATGATATTACTATAGGCCCAGTGCATGGACGAGGGCGTCCCTCAGTCCAGCCTGCACCCTCTTGCAGTCTGGGACCCCTCAGGGGATGTCTGCCTAAGCCAGTAGTGAGACATTTACTGAGGAGTCCTTAGTGTTGCCACAGAGGTGTGAGAGATTCCCACCACCACTGCTGCACTCACCAGCCATAAGCCTGGCTTCTGGCTGAGTGGAGCTCCCACTGTGGAAGTGCACCGACTGCCAGAGGGCAGTTCCTGCATTGAGGGCATCATAGTGACCAGTCATTCTGGTTGTTCTACCATAACAATTGCTAGGCTTATAGATAGATAGATAGATGATAGATAGATAGATAGATAGATAGATAGATAGATAGATAGATAGATACCTAACTCAAAAGAATGTCACTGTGCCATTATGACATTCTTTTGAGTTAATAAAGGTATTGTAATAATCATGTCTTTTTCCAGATGAACAACTATAACCTATTTTTCCCTACTCGAATAAGCAACAGGGTTAGAGATTCTATATCATCCATTTTATATTCATATTTCACTTGTGACTTTAGTGGAATATTTTGTCCTTATTACATTATATTTAGCTATTGTATGACTTTAGGCCACTCTTGGCTGTACATTTTATTAGTTGATCTTGACAATTTTGAGTGTATATTGCCAGGCATTTTGTGAAATATCTTTGCTTATTTATCCTCTGTTGTCCTTGTGTTTCCTTAAGAACTACAGAGCTGGAGATTTGCACTTTTTTCAGATATAGTCCTATTATCATGGAGACCAGTTGATGTGGTCATAAAAGGTGGATGACAGAAACTATTCTACAATTTTATTGAATCACTGCTACTGGCCTGTGACTTCCAATGTATTTCTGAGGAATGGTTATCCTAGTCTATTTAGTTTATCCTCTCTGTCACTGTCACATTATCACTCTATGTCATCAGATGTTCAACAAACTTACAACTTCTTTCTTATAATTTTACTAATGACCATACTTCTTTTTCACCAATAAAATAGCAGCAGCAATATAACAATCTGATTTCTCCACCTCAAATGTATTAGACTATCAGTATCTTTCCTACAAATCCTGCTTTTATTCTAGGTTCATTAGAAATATGGACCCTTGAGTTATAATAGGACCCCATCTTTCTAGTCTATAAAATAGTATCTCCTGTACTTAGCTCTTTTACTCCATCATCTGTTTTTCCTCTTATGTGAACATTTCTGAAGGCATACTAAATATTAATTCCTTGATGCAAAATCCAATCCTTCCTTTTTAGCTACTGCTCTTTTTTATTTCACATCATAAAGAAACTACTCAGGTACATTTTTCATGCTCACTGTCTTTACTTTCTAATATTTTGACTTTTCTAGTGGCTTGCTGCTTAATTAACCATCAATGATTTTAAGCATTATTTGTTCAGTCAATATTTAGTAACTGTGAAATCCAGTTATAAACACTATTTTAGGCACAAAAATGCACTCATATCCCTGGCCTGTCGTTCAGTTGGTTGGAGTGTCATCTGATACATCAAAAGGTTGAAGGTTTGATTCCTGGTCAGGGCACATACCTAGGTTGAAGGTTCAATCCCTGTTCAGGGTGGATGAGGAAGGCAACCAATCAACGTGTCTCTCTCATATTCTCTCTCTCTTTCCTCCTTTCTCTAAAGAAAATCAATTTTAAAAAGTACAGTCATCAAGACAATGTCTATGGCTTCATGAAAATTACATTTTAGAGAGGAAAATGGGTGATAGAATACAAATACCACTTGTAATCTCAGGTATCGATAGGTGTTATGAAGAAAAATGTAGGGGTAAAAATGTGAGGAAGAAGGCTTTTGTGAGAGTGTGATCGCTCTGTCAGAATGATTCAGCAGTTATCTTACTATAAAGCTTTGTTTGTCTAATTTCTGAATCTTTTCTTTCTCCTGACTATACTGATGTCACAGTCTCCTTTTCTAGATCCTCCTTATGTCCTTACCATTAAATATTATATTGCCCCTTGTCTAATTCTTTACTGGTTGTGTTTCTTTTCTATATATGTTTTCTCCATAGTTGATCTAATTCAGCTCTATGAGTTTTAAAACCATTAAGAAGCTAATATGTTCTAAATGTATATGTTTTTGACCTTTATCTCTATATGCAAGACCAGAACCTTATACAGTGGTATCTCGAGATACGAGTTTAATTCGTTCAGCAACCTTGAGGTGTGGGGAACTATGAGATGCTCGAGTCGCGGTAAACTGATGGGTCGTGTGCAGCCGGCCGATCCATGCGATTACTCCTATCTCAAATGTTGCTCATATTTCAAAGCAAAAATCGCTCACTCGACGGCTCATATCTCAAAAATCTCCTATGTTAGGGCACTTGTATCTCGAGGTATCACTGTATACACTTATCTACTTAAAATGCCTCCTACTTAATGTATCTTAAACTGAAAACTTCATTTACCTATTTTCCAAATCAGCGCCTTACCTGTCTTTTTCTCCTGGTAACATCCCCCCAGGATACACCATAATATTGGAGTCCCAAACTCCTGCCCAATAAAGCTTCAAGTGACTTCAGGTTGGACCTTAGTAACCACAGCTCCAAAGTGTAGGGGGGGTGGTGGTTGGTGGGGCAGAGACTATCCCAATGTACCATGGACAATCAATGTTGAAGAGAATGAGGTGGATAAATTGTCCATGCTCTTGACCTTTATATGGGTTATTCTGGGAGACATTCTGTATACTCCTGAGAGATCCCAGGAGAATCAAGTCTCAAAATTAACACATTCTTAAATTGCCTTGCCTCACTGTCTTCATTCTCTCACATTTGTTTAATGACATTAATATACCTGAAATCAAATCTAAAAATATCTGAAATCAAATCCTTTCCTCAGAGTCTACTTTTGGGGAAATCCAAACTAAATTAGTTATCCTTGATTTCTTTTATACCAATCAATTGCCCTCAATCCATCACTTTTAATTCTGCCTGCAACTTTTCGAAAGATACCTGAATCCAACCACGTCTCACCCATCTAGTATTTCTCTGATAACTATGAAATCTTTATTTTTATGGCTGGAGAACATGAACTCTATTCCTTGTAGTAGAATATCTCTAGCCTCTGAACAATATCCTTTCCTAAACTCATTCCCATAGAGGATATATTCTGTACAACAGCACAACTGAGCATTAGAAAGTATACTTAAATAACATCCCCTCTCTATATGTGACGTACGCTCAGACATAAAATCTTTTTCAGAAACTATCATCATTTGTTTCTTACCTACATGTCTGATCTCATAACAAAAACATCTTTCGTTTTTTTACTGTGTCTTAACCTTTTTGTTTTTTTTTCCTCCTATTTTTGATTTTTATAAATTTGTCCTGCTAAGGACTTTTATATTAGTTGTAATGTGCAGTTGAATTTATTTTAGGTAGATAGAAACTATATATTTCATTTGGAAGCTAAATTTAATTAAACCTTGGGGAAAATGTAAGAATGGTAATTCCACTCATTTAAAATGAAGATGATAAGTGCTCAATATGATAAATATATGAACTGAGTTGAGCTTAATGTGAAATCATTTATTGGAAGAGAGTAGTACACAGATCAATAGTTGCCCTGGGTAAGAAACATATTCTATTAAAAAACATGTAAGTTTTTAGTGGTATTTTTAGTGTGGAAACCTTTTAGTCACCTAGATTACATTTGACTTAATTTCTTTGTTCTGTAGATCTAAAGCATACATTGTGTAACATTACATTCATCTTACAAATGATTGATAACTTTTAAAAGCTCAAATGTTCACATACATAATTTAAACTGATGAGTGTTAAATATTGTGTAAAGTAAATGAGAAGAACAAAAATCAATATATCAATATTAACTTTTGTGCAAAGACCTCTTAAATTAATATTGATACAACTTTTTAAGAATAGCTATTATCTTTTAGAAAGCCAGACATTTTGCCTTGCAGCCTATAAGTATTGACAAGGAATTATAGGAAATAGGTTAATATTATTTAACCACAGTTTAAAAAAACATTATGAATCTAAAATCTAGAAATCCATTATTATTTTGCATATAAAAGAATAAGGTAACAAAGATTGATGATTTTAGTATATTTTTTCTTTTGGTAATATTAATTTTTTCTTGATACATTAGTTTTCAATTGCTGCTAAAACAATGTAACATAAACCCAGAAGCTAAAAACAATACCAATTTATTAGCTCACAGTCTATAAGTCAGAAAATGTAGCATAATGTCCTTTTCTTAAAGTCCCTTGTGACATTTAATGTGTTCATGTCATGTGAATAAAATCTATCAAATTCATAGTATCTCAGATCAGGGCAGGTGTACCAGGAAGTTGATCTTGGGAGGCCATCTTTATTATTCTGCCTGATTTCTGAATAATGCAACCTGCTCAAAAACTTGAATTTTCTTCTATCACTAAAAAGATGGTAGTTGAATTACTGTCAACCTAAATTTTTATTAAAATATTTACTCTATTAGAACTTATGGGATGAATATATACATATATATCTTACCTAATAATAAATTGACCATACCTCCACTATGCCCACAGCCAATCATAGTGAGTATAAAAATTAATCTAACAAAGATGGAAGTTAATTTGCATATATACCTGGGTCCCAGGAAACTCCTAGGCACCCAGGTCACTGCCAGCCAGCCATCGGAGGGACGGGGGGCTCCTTCCCAAGCCTAAAGCCTGGGGCAGAGGCTTTAGGTTTTGGAAGGGGCCAAGCCTGTGATCAGAGGGGCAGGAGGCTTTAGGCATGGACAGGGGCTGAGCCTGGGATTAGAGGGAAGGGGAAAAAAATCAGTGGAAACATATCCTCAGGTGAGGATAAAAAGAAAAATAAAGAAATGTCATATTCTATGAAAGACACATCTTGAAAATGCTTAAAGAAGTTGTCATTTTTTCATGGTGAATGGACTGGAGTCCGTGTTGATGAAAATACCTTGGTGGCTGTGGTGACTGGTAGTGGCTGCAGCAGTGGGGTGATGGGGCTGATGCCTTCCCCTAATCAGTCCAGTCACCTCCCACAAAGGGAAGCCAGACTGTGGCTTAGTTCCACTCTCAATGGGGAGTGGGCCTAAGTCATTAGTAGGACACCCTCTGAGGGCTCCCAAAATGTGAGAGGGGGTAGGCTGGGGCTGAGGGACCCCCTCCCCAGTGCATGAATTTCAATTTCATGCACCGGGTCCCTAGTATGTATATATATACTTTTTATTAATACCTCTGTACTAGAGGAACTTCTGAAATATTTGTTTTATAGTCAATGGAAAGAGGTAAGATGGATAAATCAAATGTGCCTCTTTAGCATGTATCCAATAAGTTTACTTTTTAGGAAAAAATATTCACAATAATTTATTTTGCACCTGTACACTTGCTATCACACATGACATTCTCTCTTTGTTGTTTACTAATTCAGAGTACAATTACAATATACACTTGAAAAATGTAATTTCTTATCTCTCCAAAAAGTATATATGTTTTGTTTGAAGTTTATGTGCCATATTTTTTATGGACATTCTAAAATTAGGAAACTTTAATTTTTATTTATTTTTCATTTATTTTTATTGTTAAAAGTATTACAGATGACCCCTTTGCTTTTTGTTAAATTTTTTTCCCCATTGACACCCTCCATCCTGCACCTGCTCCTCCCAGGCCTTCACCACACTACAGTTTGTGTCCCTAGACTATGCATATATGCATATAAGTTCCCCAGTTAATCACTTCCCACCCATTCCCCCATCCCCAACTTCCATCTGAAGTTCATCAGTATGCTCCATGCTTCTGTATCTCTGGATCTATTTTGTTCATCATTTTATTTGTTCATTAGTTTCCACATATGAGTGAGATCATGCGATATTTATAATTCTCTAACTGGCTTATTTGCTTAGCACAGTACTCTCTAGATCCATCCATGCTGTTGGAAATGGGAAAAGATCATTTTTTTTACTGCCACGTAGTATTCCATTATGTAAATGTGCCACAGCTTTTATTATCCACTCATCCATTGATGGGTATTTGGGTTGTTTCCACATGTTAGCTATTGTAAGCAATAGCTATGGATAAAAGAGTGTATATATTATTTCTGATAGGTGTTTCTGGTTTCTTAGGATTTCTTCTTAAAAGTGGGATTATGGGCTCAAATTAAAGTTGAATTTTTAATTTTTTAATGAAACTCTTTACTATTTCCCACAGTGGCTGCACCAATCTGAATTCCCACCCCCAGTATGCTAGAGTTATTTTTCTTCACATCCTCACTGACATTTGTCATTTGTTGATTTGTTGACGATAGCCATTCTGACAGGTTGGAGGGGATACCTCATTCTTGTTTGAAGTTGCATATCTCAGATGATTAGTGACTTTGAGAATTTTTTCATAGGTCTCTTGGACTTCTGTATGTACACATTGGAGAAATGTCTTTTTAGGACCTTAGCCCAATTTGTAATTGGATTATTGGTATTCTTGTTTGGTTGTATGAGTTCCTTATATACTTTGGAAATTAACTCCTTATTGGATGGATCATTGGGAAATATGTTTTCCCATATAGTGGGCTGTCTTATGTTGATGGTTTCTTTTTCTGTGCAGAAGCTTTTTATTTTGCTGCAGTCCCATTTGTTTATTTTCCCTTTTTTTCCCTTTGCCTTAGGACAGTGGTCAGCAAACTCATTAGTCAATAGAGCCAAATATCAATAGTACAATGATTGAAATTTTTTTGAGAGCCAAAATTTTTAAACTTAAACTTCTTCTAAGGCCACTTCTTCAAAATAGACTCGCCCAGATGGTGGCATTTTTTGGAAGAGTCACACTCAAGGGACCAAAGAGCAGCATGTGGCTTGTGAGCCGCAGTTTGCTGACCACTGCCTTAGGAGATGTATTGGTAAAATACTACTATGAGAGATGTCTGAGATTTTGCTGCCTATGATTTCTTCTAAGATTTTTATGGTTTCACAACATATATTTTGTCTTCTATACATTTTGAGTTTATTTGTTTGGTGTAAGTTAGTGGTCTAGTTTCATTTCTTTGCATGTACCTGACAATTTTCCCAACTTCATTTTTTGGAGAGACTATCATTTTCCCCTTTGTCAAATGTTAATTGAGTGTCTAATCACTATGGCTAGCTAGCACTTCCAGTACTATGTTGAATAGGAGTGGTGAAAGTGGACATCCCTGTCTTATTCCTGCTCTTAGGGGGAAATGCTTTTAGTTTTTCTCCACTGAGTATAACGTTGTTATTTTTTATCATTTATTTTTATTTTTCTATGTCATTTAATTTTGCTCTAATTTTTATTATTTCCTTCCTTCTACTTATTCTGGGATTTTCTTACTGTCCTCTTTTTAAGTATTTAATTTGCAGGGTTATATAGTTCATTAACAGTTTTTGTTTTTTGTTTTTTGTTGTTGTTGTTTTTGTTTTTGAGGTAGGCCTGTAAAACTAGGAACTTCTCTCTAGGACTGCTTTCACTGTGTCCCATAGATTTGTGTTGTTGTGTATTCAGTTTCATTTGTTTCCAGAATGTATTTTATGTTATCCTTGAGCACTTTGATTATCCATTTATTGTTTAATAACATGCTAGTTAGCTTCCATGTGTTTGAGTATTTTTATTATAGTTGATTTCTAATTTCATGCCATTGTAATCTGAAAAGATGCTTGATATTATTTCAATATTCTTGAATTTGTAGAAACTTTGTGTCCTATGTAGTCTATCTTTGAAAATGCCCAATGTATACTTGGGAAAAATGTATATACTGCAGTTCTCAGGTGGAATATTCTGAAAATATCAATTCCATCTGATTTTGTTTGTCATTTAGGGTCATTATTTCCTTGTGTTTTGTTAGTTTGTCTAGAAGATCTAACCAGTAATGTTAGTGGGGTGTTGATGATTGTATTACAGTCGATCTTTCCCTTACAATTCTCCAGATTATTATTATTTTTTTATTTAGATGCTCCTGCATTGTGTTCACATATGTTTATCAAATATATTCTTGTTGTATTGATCCCTTTAATATTATGAAGTGGCCTTCTTTATCTCTTGGTATAGCCTTCACTTTGAAGTCTATTTTGATAAATACGATTACTTCTACCCCAGATTTTTTTTCCCATTTTCTTTTGCCTGGTAATTTTTTTTCCCATCCCTTCACTTTCATTCTGTGTGAGTCCTTTGTTCTGAGGTGGGTCTCCTGCAGATAGCATATGTATGGGTCATATTTTCTTATCTATTCAGCTACTCTATATCTTAAATGGAGCATTTAAATCATATACAATTAAGGTTATTATTGATAAATACTTATTTACTACCATTCTTATTCTTTATGGCTGTGTTTTTTTCTATTTCTTCTTATTACAGCAGTCCCTTTAGCATTTCTTGTAGTATTGGTTTTGCAGCAATAAACATTTTAGTCTTTTTTTTTTTTTTTTTTTTTTTTTGTCGGTGAAGCTCTTTCTCTCACGTTTGATTTTGAAAGATAACCGTGCAGTATAGCTTAAAATCTGGTATTGAGATCCCACTAACTTTATTCTTCTTTCTCAGAATTGCTGTAGCTGTTCGTGGTCTTTTTTTGTTTCAGATGAATCTATGAAGAATTCTTTCTAGGTCTGTGAAATATGTCTTTGGTATTTTAATGGGTAATGCGTTGAATCTATAGATTGCTTTGGGTAGTATGGACATTTTAATGATGTTGATTCTCCCAATCCATGAGCATGGTATGCTCTTCCATCTGTTAACATCTTCCTCTATCTCTTTTTACAGTATCCTATAGTTGTCTGCATATAGGTCTTTTACCTCTTTAGTTAGGTTTATTCCTAGGTATCTTAATTTTTTTGGTGAGATGGTAAGTAGGATTGCTTTTTGAGTTTCTCTTTCTGTAATTTCACTATTAGTGTACAGAAATGCCACAGATTTCTTGGCATTAACTTTGTATCCTGCTACATTGCCAAATTCATTTATTAAGTCAATTAATTTTGTGATAGAATCCTTTGGGTTTTTATATACAGTATCATGTCATCTGCAAATAAGGACAGCTTTACTTCTTCTTTTCCAATTTGGATGCCTTTTATTTCTTCTTCTTGGCTAATTGCAATGGCTAATACTTCCTGTACTATGTCGAACAGGAGAGGTGAGAGTGGGCATCACTGTCTTGTTCCTGTTCTTAGGGAAATGGTTTTAGTTTTTGCCCATTGAGTATGATGTTAGCTGTGGGTTTATCATATATAGCTTTTATGATATTGAGGTATGCTCCTTCTATTCCCACTTTGCTGAGAGTTTTTATCAAGAAAGGGTGTTGGATTTGGTCAAATGCTTTTTCTGCATCAATTGATATGACTATGTGATTTTTATCTCTCAATTTGTTTATGTGATGTATTACATTTATTGATTTGCGGATATTGTACCATCCCTGCATTCCTGGGATGAATCCTGCTTGGTCATGGTGTATGATCTTTCTGATGTACTGCTGGATCCAATTTGCTAGAATTTTGTTGAGGATTTTGGCATCTATGTTCATGAGAGATATTGGCCTATAATTCTCTTTCATTGTGCTGTCTTTATCTGGTTTTGGTATTAGGGTGATGCTGGCTTCATAGAAGGTGTTTGGAAGTGTTCCTTCTTCTTGAATGTTTTGGAATAGTCTGAGGAAGATAGGTTCTCAAAACAGGCTGGTACTAGCACAAGAACAAACATATAGACCAATGGAATAGAATTGAGAACCCAGATATGCAACCAAACCACTACGCTCAACTAATATTTGACAAAGGAGGAATGAACATTCAATGGAGCCAAGATAGCCTCTTCAATAAATGGTGTTGGGAAAATTGGACATATACATGCAAAAAAATGAAACAAGGACTATCAACTTATACCAAATACAAAAATAAACTGAAAATGGATACAGGACTTAAACATTAGAAGGGAAACCATAAAAGTACTAGAGGAACCCACAGTCAGCACAATCTCAGATATATGCCGAAAGAACTTCTTCACGGATACTGCTCCAAAGGCAATGGAAGCTAAAGAAAAAATAATGGGACTACATCAAAATAAAAAGCTTTTGCACAGCAAAAGAAACCATCAACAAAACAAGAAAGATCACTGTATGGGAGAACATATTTGCAAATGTTATCACTGATAAAGGTTCATTCTCCAAAGTCTACAGCCAACTTATACAACTTAATAAGAGAAAGATAAACGACCCAATAAAAAAAATGGGCAACGGACCTAAATAGAACCTTTTCAAAAGATGACAGAAGGAAGACCAAGAGACACATGAAAACATCTTCAAAGTCATTAATCACCCGAGAGATGCAAATCAAAACGACAATGCGATACCATCTTACACCGGTCAGAATGGCAATCATCAACAAATCAACAAATGACAAGTGTTGGCAAGGATGCGGAGAAAAAGGAACCCTTGTGCACTGTTGGTGGGAATGCAGACTGGTGCAGCCACTGTGGAGAACAGTATGGCGTTTCCTCAAAAAACTAAAAATGGATCTCCCATTTGACCCTGTAATCCCACTCTTCGGAATTGATCCTAAGAAATCGCAAACACCAATCAGAAAGGATCTATGCACCCCTATGTTCAAAGCAGCACAATTTACAATAGCCACAATTTGGAAACAGCCTAGGTGCCCGTCAGCAGATGAGTGGATCAGAAAACTGTGGTACATCTACACAATGGAATTCTATGCTGCCATTAAAAAGAAGGAATTCTTACCATTTGCAGCAACCTGGTTGGAACTGGAGAACCTTATGCTTAGTGAAATAAGCCAGTCAATGAAGGGGAAGCATCACATGATCTCACTCATTTGTGGATAATAAAGAACATTATAAACTGATGAACAAAAGGATAGATACAGAGACAGTAAAGCTTCAAATAGACTGTGAAATTACAGCAGGGAGATTAAAGTTAAGTGAGCTAGATAAGAGATCAATCAACGGACTTGTATGCATGCATATAAGCATAACCAATGAACATAGACACTGGGGGGTTGCGGTATGTCTGAGAGGGAGGGGGGCAATAGGGAGATATATATAAAAAATTAATAAAAATTAAAAAAAAGAAAGATAACCTTGCTAGATAGAGTAGTCTTAGGTCCAGTCCCTTGATTTTCATTATTTTTTACACTTTATGCAATTCTCTTCTGGCCTGAAGTATCTCTATTGAAAAGTGAGCTGACAGTCTAATGTGAGTTCTCTTATAGGTAACTTTCTGTCACTCTCTTGCAGTCTTTAAGATTCTTTCTTTTTCTTTAATGTTTGCCAGTCTAATTATAATGTGTCTGGATATGGATATCTGGGATTCATCTTGATTGGAACTCTGTGTTTTCTGAACTTGAGTGACTTTTTCCTTCACCAGATTATTAAAAATTTCTGCCATTATTTCTTCAAGCTGGTTCTCTATTCCTTTCTCAGATTCAACTCTTTCTGGTATCCCTATAATGTTATTTTTCATGATGTACCGAAGTTCCTTTAAATTCCCCTCCTTCTTAATTTGTTTTTCCATTTGCTGCTCTGAATGTGTTTGTGTTTTCTACCTTGTCTTCTGATTTGCCAATTCAGCCTTCAGCTTCTAGTCTACTGTTGAATCCTTCCACATTGTTTTTATTTCAGCTGTCATTCTTCATTTCAAATTGATTCTTATTTTTATTTTACTCCCTCTTTCCATAATGGTGTACCTCTCATTAAGTCCCTTATAATTTGCATTAAGTTGCTTATGGTTCTCACTGAATTGTTTGGGTACCCATGTTACCATTACTTTGAGTTCTTTATCTGACAGGTTGCTTGCTTCCATTTAATTTCATTTTAAAAAATATATATGTTATTGATTTTTTACAGAAAAGAAGGGAGAGGGACAGAGAGTTAGAAACATCGATGAGAGAGAAACATTGATCAGCTGCCTCCTGCACACCCCCTACTGGGGATGTGCCCACAACGAAGGTACATGCCCTTGACTGGAATTGAACCTGGGACCTTTCATCTGCAGGCTGACGCTCTATTCACTGAGCCAAACCAGTTTCGGCTTTTCTTTTTTTTTTTTTTTTCTCGCAATTCCTTCTTTTCTTTCATTCAGATATTATTTCTTTGTCTCCCCATTTTTCCTGTCCTTTTGTTTTTGTTACCATGTATTAGATCAAGCTGCTCTGCCTTCCAGACATAGTGGAGTGTCTTATATAGTAGTTGTTTTGTGGGACCCAATGGTGCAGTCTCTTAGATCTCCTGAGCTGGGTGCTATAGGAAGGTCCTTTGCTTGAGTTATTTTAATTCTCCTGTTTGAGTTGGGTCTTGAATGTTTATTTTCCCATTCATGAATGGAGTCCACTCTCAGGCTGACTATGTGGTTCACCCCCATCCCACATTGTGCAAGCGATTGTGGAGGTGCTTATTGAAAAGAACAAAATACAACATAATAAAATATGAGACAAACAAAGAAAAACAAAACAAAACATACACATGACCCTTATAGTATCAAAAAAAAAAGCAATCACCAGAGAAGAGAGAATTATGAAAGAGAAAAGATAGCAAGCACAATAGACTAAAAAGAAAGGAAGAAAAAAATACAAG
Source organism: Lasiurus borealis (assembly GCA_004026805.1). Lineage (NCBI taxonomy): Eukaryota > Metazoa > Chordata > Mammalia > Chiroptera > Vespertilionidae > Lasiurus > Lasiurus borealis. The sequence goes on from PVJN01001758.1 coordinate 21,234, forward strand.
GAGGAAATAGAACAAACAAAATATAACAAAAAGTTGTGGGGAAAGGAATATGTTGGTTCAGAGCTGAAACGGAGAAAATAAGAATAAAGAATTAGGGGAAATAAGGAAAGTGATTGGTTTAAAATAAATGAGCAAGAAAAGAAAGAGAGAAATTTGAAAAAGAAAATAGAGTAGAAGGCAGATAGACTTAAGAAAAGGAAAAGAAGATGAGAAAGCAGAAGACAAAGAAAAGGAAAAAAATTAGTAGTGAAAATAGAAAAAAGAAAAAAAGGAGTAAATAATGGATAGATATATGAACAAAATAATAGAGACTAGAATAATAATAAATCAATAAAGCAGATAAAGAAGATAAATTTTGAAAGAGAAAAAGAAGAAAGGAGAAAAAAATTAACAGAAAAGAAAGAACAGAAAAGAATAAAACAAGTGAAGTGGTATTCATTTCAGCAGTTTAATGCCCCATGGGGGCTCCTTTTGGATCTTAGTCTTCTGATGACTGTGGTTGACTGTTCTGTCTGCCAATTCTGTGCTTCCTCCAAGGTACTTAAGTGCTAACCACTTTCAGGAACTATCTTCCATTGGCTTTTGGCAACCTTCTTGAAGCTCCAAACCATCCACCATATGTGTCTGTCAAATGGAAAAAAAAGTCTTAAAGCACAGTTTTTTTGTGTTAAATGAATGCCCTATTTATTATAGAAATATTGGTTACCAACATTTTATTAAATTTAGTGATGTGAATTTTTAATTCTAATTTTAAACAAAGAAAATTATTGTATTAACAATTTAAATTACTGGTGGCTATCCATAAGAAATTGATTTTCATAGGATTGTTGATAGAACCTAAAGTTATTGAGAAAACAATGCTGTGCAATCATAGCATTCTATGATGTAATCACATTTTTTCTTAATAAAAATAATCATTGAATTTTATAAAACATAACTATGGAAATAGAATATAAGATATATAAGATAAGTATTAAGAACTTCAAATTCACATATTAAGAATCTTGTTAGAAGTATTTAGAAAGCTGTTTAAAAATATATTTTGCTTTATATAAGCATTTTGATTTGGCACCTATGAAGTAATTTTGACTTTAATTAAACTGGATTTCTGAGACTATGATAATATTTAGAAAAAGCATCTGAATTAGATAAGTAGAATAATATAAAAAACACTTTTACAAAACCAATAGAAAATGTCCCTAGACAAAGAATCATGTAGATCAGCGATTCTCAACCTGTGGGTCATGACCCCTTTGGGGGTAAGAATGATCCTTTCACAGGGGTCACCTAAGACCACCATAAAACACATATTTCCAATAGTCTTAGGAACCAAGATATCACTCTTCTACCTGTCTCCAGGCAGTTCTGCCCACATGCATATACTCCCACATATGAATAACATCATCATGCCAACCTCTTCACATACAACTCATACAAATACAGGTGTATATGATAGGGTTGGTGCCATAATGTACTCATGCAGACTAGTCACACATGTGTCAAGAGAAGCTACTGTGTAGAAAACAGGTACTGTGTTGAAAGCAACTACTCTGTTAAAAGCAGCTACTGTGTTGAAAGCATCAGTATTGGAGGTAAAATGACACTTCATGAATTATAATTACAGGGTAAATGTAAAATCATGTACTGTAAAATCATCAATTACTGCAAAAAAAAAAAATAATCTGTACCATGGGAACTTAATCTGGATGCTGATGGGTCTTTTTTATATTCAGCTGTGGTTGATGTGAATACTGCCCCCTTGTGATAGAAACAGGTATGAAAAAAAAAACAGCACAGAGAATGGTAAATCATAGGAAACTTTACTAAACTATATTGACTGAACTATGCCATATATCATCTTTTGTATTACTAAAGCTATTGTTATATATTATTTTCATTAGCAAACCATCCCATGACAATGGATCATGTAGAGCAGAATGTTAAGAAAAGAAAATACAGTGAGGAATTTTTACAGTATGGTTTTACCTCAATAATTGTAGGAGGAATTGAAAAACCACTATGTGTTATTTGTTGTGAAGTTCTATCAGCCAAATCTATGAAGCTGAACAAACTAAAACGCCATTTTCATAGCAAGCATCTGAACTTTCCTGGCAAGGATACCAAGTATTTTAGAAGCAAAGCTGATGGACTCAAGAAAGCCAGTCTTGACACTGGTATCAAATACTACAAACAAAATGTAGCAGTGTTGAAGCTTCATATTTGGTGGCATTTAGAATCTCCAGAGCTATGAAACCTCACATCATTGCTGAGGATTTACTTTGCCAGCAGCCAAAGATATTGTTTGAGTTATGATCAGAGATAAATTTGCTATGAAATTGAGTGCAATTTCCTTATCTAACAAGACTGTCCGTAGAAGAATAGATGATATGTCTGCTGATATTCTTCATCAGGTAATCCACAAAATTAAATCTGCTCCACTTCCAATATTTAGTATCCAGCTTGATGAATCTATAGACATTGCAAACTGTTCACAGTTACTAGTTTACATGAGGTATATTAATGATGGCAACTATAAAGATGAATTTCTTTTTTGAAAAATTCTCTTGAAATGACAACTACTGCACATGATGTATTTGACACAGTTGGTTTATTTCTGAAAGAGCATAAGATCTCTTGGGAAAAGGTTTGTGGTGTTTGCACAGATGGTGCTCCAGCTAGGATGTCGATCTGGATTTCAATGTTTGGTACTGAATGAGTCATAAAAAGTCATCAGAACTCACTGTATGATTCATCAGCAAATAATAGTAATGAAGATACTGCCACAAGAGTTACAAGAAGTTATGAAAAGCATCAAAAACTCTGCCAATTTTGTAAAGGCGAGCACTTTAAACAGTAGACTGTTTTCACAACTGTGCAATAAATTGGATGCACCGAACAATGCTCTGCTATTTCACACTGAAGTGAGATGGTTTTCAAGAGGAAAAGATTTAAAACATGTTTTTGAGCTTCGTGATGAACTCAAAACATTTTTTAATCAGAAAGCAAGACCATAGTTCAAAGCACAAGACCATAGTTCAGCGATAAAAGTGAACTGCAGAAAACAGTTTACTTGGTTGCCATCTTTGCCATCTTGAGTGAGTTAAATTTATCACTGCAAGAACCAAATGCATCATACCTTGATTTGTCTGAAAAGATCTAATCATTGTAAATGAAACTTCAGCTTTGGCAAAAAAGTTTGGATGAAAATAAAATTTACATGTTGCCTACCTTATCTGTTTTCTTTGAGGAACATGATATTGAACCAGACAAAAGATTACGATGATAATTTCTGTGAAAGAACACTTGCAAATACTTGCAGACAAAATTTGATCATACTTTCCAAATCTACTTGACACCCCATTTGCACTTGCCAGAAGCCCATTCACAGTCAAAGTTGAAGATGTTCCTGAGACAGCACAAGAGGAATTCATTGAACTTATTAACAGTGATGTAGCTAGAACTGATTTCTCTACAACGCCAGTTATAAAATTCTGGATCAAGTGTTTGCATTCATATCCTGTTCTATCTGAGATTGTGTTGCACCTTCTTCTCCCATTTCTAACAACATATTTTTGTGAAACAGGTTTTTCTAGCTTCTTGGTTATCAAGTCTAAATACAGAAGTAGATTTGTTGTGGAAGACGATCTTCATTGTGCTCTTGCAAAGACTGCTCCCAAAATTTCTGATCTGGTGAGAAAGAAGCAATCTCAACCTTTGCACTGATGTTGGCTTTTTATGCATCCTATTGCAAAATGTAGCAACAGAGTTTATTATTGTTATATTAAGACTATTACCCATGCTACATCATTCTTCAAGACAAAATTTCATTTATTTGTAATTAGAAATAAATATTTCACAATATATAATTACATATTGTTTTTGTGATTAATCACTATGCTTTAATTATGTTCAATTTGTAATAATGAAAATGCATCCTGCATATCAGATATTTACATTATGATTCATAACAGTAGCAAAATTACAGTTATGAAATAGCAACAAAAATAATTTTATGGTTAGGGGTCACCACAACATGAGGAACAATATTAAAAAGTCTTAGCATTAGGAAGTTTGAGAACAACTGATGCAGATGGTCTTTTAAATCCACATATTTATTAAGTTTTGCAATTTTGCATTAGCAGAGATTTAATACAGTACTTCAGCATAGCAATGTTGGAGAGAGATGAGTTTGAACATGTAATACCATTCTAGTAGGCAAATTAGCAGGGATGTGCTATGCATACATGCCAGCTCACAGGAAAATTCACAAAGATTCTTTTTTTATCAAACAAATATTAATCTGTAAAAAATAAAGGGTTCAGGAAGTAAGAGTTTTAGCACTATACTATAGTCAAAAACCTTAATTCCTTATTATGTAAAAATTAGCTCTACTCTAGGAAAAGCACATGCATAGGTTTGCTTAAAATGTATAGATTTATACAAATATACACAACCATAGGCATTTTTATAAGGATCTTTTTATTGAGAATCTCCATATTACCTATGTGTGAGTGTCTGATAATAAAGGTACCTACAGCTTGATCACCATTGTTTAACCTAGACATATAGGTAGTGCAGGTACATTATGAAATTTACCAAAACACTTATAACCAGAAATAGATGTCATAATATAGTAGGTAGTGTATTTTGAGAGATAATAATCTATTTATATAATAGAGAAGGAGGTAATTATAATAGAAAGAAATAGTAAATGAAGATGATAGTACAGCCATTAAGGTAAACTTCAATTACTGATTAAGGACTTTACAAAAAAGAGAAACTCAAGTAAAGCAATGACTCATTTGACCTGGAATTCAAAGACAATTCAGAAAATAATGCAACATAATTAATTGAATAATCATTTTGGGTGCTTTGAAGATTCCGACCAAACTAATTATAACATTAATGTAAATTAGCTTTTATCAGTACATTTTATACCTATTCTTCCATTGCCAACTATCTCTTAACATTCTCATATTTAAATTCTTATATTTGAGAATAAATTTTAGGCAATGCAATCTCAATCATAGAAAAGGGTATAGGTTAGCTTTCTATCGGTCAGTTTCTGCCCCTTCTATTTTGCATATCTTTCTGATTCATTTTTGATAAACCCCAGTTTTTTAACATAATCCTCTATTACTAGCTATCACTACTTATGAGATTCTAGTGAAGTAATTGTCCCACTCATTCATGATTTCTTTATTGTTTCAGTAAATGACATGTCTTCTGGAATTTCCCAAAGAACATAGTCATCTTATAGGTGTTTAGGTCTTAAAAGTATATTTATTCTAATATGTATTTGATTTAGTGCTCAAAATTCTGCCAAAGAAGTTCTCACATTTACACTTCATACATTGAGAGCCATTACTTTTGCCAGTCTCTTAAGTACCATTCCAGCATGGTATTAGCATAAGCTCCAGGGGTATTAAACACTAAGATAACGGTTGTTCCACTCTCCTTGGTTTAGGACTTTCAACATCACTCCTAGTCATGCTTCACATGATGTTATTGGTATACCAGAACCTTATTCAGGTCTTGTGGTTCATTTCAAAAACATGTAATTTCCTTCCCTAATGGATAATGCATTCCTCCTGGTGAACCACACAAGACGCTTTGCCATTGGTAAGTTACCAAGGCAGAACTGCAAAAAAGCTTTGAGGAGGACACATATTATTTTGTAAGGCATTTATGGAAACATCATTAAAAAAGGAGCCTGACATATTTTGCCAATACAGATGGGAATTAGTGGTTTAGCATTAATAAGGTTATCTATCTATATCCTTTACCAAAGTCCAACTCCTTTCATGTGAGGGCCCCACCTGAGAAATTTGCAGAAGCTGTGAATAGATACTTTTCTAAAATTATGATACTCTTATAATTAGGTTGATTTCCTGGTCCTCAGTATAGTCTGCTCTTCAGCTATAGAAGATGAGGTCTCTATAAAAAGTACCTTAGGTCCTTTGTATATCCATTATATTGGTAATCTTCTAACCTATAATTCTAAATCTCTGTCTTTAATAGATATACTTCCCAGAAAAAAAGGCAATTTTTGTTTTTTCAATTATTATTTTCACATCTCTGAAATTTAGAGATATTACAAAATCCAGTTTTTTAAACTTTTTAATGGTTTCTGTCTTTAGTACCAAAGAAAATTGAGAGCTACAATGTTGTCCACAAATAAACACCCTCATAACCTCCATTCTTTGTTGCTAGGATAACATGCTCCTATGTACACCATTTCCATTTTATCAGTATGCTTCTGAGCCATTCCATATTAATTAGTATTTCCCTCTGATATTAATCATGACATAATAGCATTTTTACTTTCAGAATTTTGTGATAGCTCAATGCTTGGAATTGTTTTCTCCCAAAGCCCAGTAACAGGCCAATTATGTTACTTTGGAAGATATATATTTAGGTGATATGTCAGATAACTTATAACAAAGTTAGGAAACACTACTCAATATCTAAAATGAGCATATAAAAATGTTGATTTATGTGCTTTTCAAGCAAGGAAGAACTACACTTATGAGGCAGGGATTCTCAGATTCCACAAAAATCATAGAAGTTGAGAAATTTCCCAATTAATTCTGGAAAAAACAAGGATGCATTATATCCCTTTTTTCAAGGTTTACTGTAGTACTATATTAAAACAAGAATTTTTTTAAGCATAATATTTGTAAAGGGAGAAAAAATCCTGTCATTATTTACAGGTGACATTTTGGACATAGAAAATTCAGACAATAATCTACAGACAACAGTTTGAATATACCTTGAAAATGCATTTGACCTCCCAGTCCCTGTGTGTGTGTGTGTGTGTGTGTGTGTGTGTGTGTGTGTGTGTGTATACTACAACTAAATAATTCCTAAGTCATATAAAAAGTCATAAAAGAATCACAGTAATACTCAGAAGTAAATTGCAAAGAAAATTCAGCATATCATTCCTGGATCATAAGAAAAATAATACTAAGATTTTAACAAAACAAAAGGAATAAAGTAATCAAATTGTCATTAATTAAGAGTGATGATTTACCTATATAGAATTCTGAAAATTGCTAGAATTACAAAGAAAGCTTAGTAAAATGTCTACATATAAGAGCAAAATATATAAATCATTTGTATTTCTATATATAAAAACTTAGAATAATTTAGAAAAAGTTATTATTTATCCAAAAATTAAAATCACAAGGCATAGAAAAACAAATTTAGCAAGAGGTGTAAAAATTTATCAAGAAAAATGGAAATCACAGTAAAAAAATAAAGGAAATTTGACCAAATAAAATGATATATTGCATTCATGGATGTGAAACTTAATGAAGACAAATCTGCATAAAGTAATTTGAAAACTCAGAATATTTCCTAAATAATTTCCCAAAAGAATAATAATGGTACTTAGAATAATGACAATCTTTACTTTATATTCAGAGTAATTATCCAAGAGAAAAAAATTGAAGAGGAAAAAACTAAGGCATATTCCTTAGATTGCATCAAGATTAATTATAACATGATAGTAATTAACAGATGGATTTTACCATCTATCATCTTCCTGCTTAAATTTAATGTCTGCCATGCCATCGTTTCTTTTCAATTTCCTGAAGGCATTTTATCCTGTTAATTTTTCATTATATGAAAGCAATGAGAGCCTGCAGCCCTTCTTTCTTCATACTTGTACTAAAATACTGAATATTTTGGGAGAATATTTCTCATTGAGGATTATTTATTTAAGTAATGGTCATCAAACTTAGTTAGACTCTAACTATGGTAATCCTGCTACTTAAAAAAAATCATTAAGTTCTCTAATTATTTACAAGTACCACTGAAAACTTCATTATATTTTTTAAATATTTAACCTGCAACCACATCCCTATGTCTTCAACTTTTTAAAAGATGGTCCTTAGTGTTCTATCAAAATACCCATACCTTTCTTCTTTCAGCCCTGTTATAATCATGTAAAATATTTCTTCAAATTTCATGACAATGTATCTCTATTTTTGTGCTATACTCTTCTTTAACCTCATAAAGACTCTTTTGATTTATATTCCCCTCCTGTTATCATATCTCCAATTCATCTCTTTCTATTATGTTATTCTAAGAAACATGTCCATGTACTTTCCCTAGATTTAAAATTAACAAGACAAATAATAATAAAACATTTTTCAATCCTACTCTAGCTTCAGGCACTTCTTAATATTTGTTCTTTCCTTTAAAACCAAACTTCTGAAATAAATTTTCTATACTTACTATTCCAATAACTCCAGTACCAACTTTTCAATGCACTGGAATCTGAACTCTACCTCACCAGTCCAGAAAAGTTTTAATTCTTGAAATTTTCCATACCACTAAATTCAAGGAACTTATTTCCTGACTCTTATCTTTTTAATCTCTAATGAAAATTTTATTACTTTATTTATTGATCATCTTCTGTTTATCAGGAAATGTATTTGGTTATTGGAATATAATTATAATCAAATTCATATATAATTGTTGCCCCAAGGAAGCTCACAGTATGGAAGCAAAGAAACATATTTATCAAATAATAACAATTATTAAGTGCACCACTGGGACTTTAGTACATTATAAAATAAGGGTAAGTAAAAGTTTATGAGCAAATATGTGGCATAAAATATGGCAATGAACAAAGGGAAGAGTGTTCCAGGCAGAAGAAAAGCTCTACAATGATCAGGAATTCTGAAGGAGCATGATGAAATTGTGTAACCAAAAGAAAACTAGTGTGGGTGTGGAAACAAGTGTGAGAGGGCATCTATGAAGCATAATTAAGACTAGAATTAATGGAACAAATGCTGTAGTCAAAGAACACATTCCTGACTCAAGGTTTTCATCTGATTATTAAAAATTATTGCTAACAATGAGGAAAATAAAAGAATGTTGTCATTGTTCTTATTGATATTCAATTAAACAAGTAATACATTCTCCTAGAAACAAAACACTACTTAAAATGCTGTGTCTACATAAATATAAATCCTCATCCCGTTCTGCTTTACTTTATATCATGATATCATTTTAATGCATTTAGTATGCCTTCCATAGCCCTTTCTTATTATAGAACATGTCCAACAAATAATGCATTGTATTATTTTATAATTAAATGATGGGCAGGAAATTGTTTTATGTAATAAAAGCCTCAAAGCACACTATGAGGCAAGCTATTCCAAGAGCTATGGGACAGAACAGTTCTCAGGCCAAATGAAATTCTTAAGTTACATGGTTTATACTATCTGTTAAAAACATAAAGCAAGAGGCAAGGAGAAAGAAACACAGTAAGATGAAAAAGTGAATTACCTGAATCCTGGGTTACACAACATTGTGTGTATATGTCCTTATGTCTTGATACTCTTCTCTACTGATGGTAGCTTATGGGGACCAGATTTAAAATTTGATAAAGGGACCCAACAAAATAAAGGTGCTAACACAAATATACTTATCCTGTCCAAGAAATATGTGAAAAAGTTGTCCTGGTCACAGGTACAGGTCACTAACTTCAACTGAGCACTCACTTGTCTTAGCAGTGTCTTGGAAAGAGTCCACGAGGGACAAAATTGGCACATAGTGACAGTCACAAACAGATGGCCAACTTAGAGATAACACCTGTCACCCTATTGTTGCCATAATCTTAGGTTACAATTTGATCTTCTCCATGATTTCTACTTAAATGTAACAATATTGTTTGTTCAAATTCCACTTGCCCTTAATAGGTCTTAAAGTTTACTAACTTGTGATTTATATTGGAAATACTTATTCTATTTACCACACAATATTGTTGACTTCTTATTCATTACATATCAAAACACAACTTATTACCTACATCTCATAAGCTACCAGCTTATTTTTCATTGTAAATTTTTTTTTAATTTTTTAAATATATCTTATTGATTTTTTATAGAGAGGAAGGGAGAGGGACAGAGAGCTAGAAACATCAATGAGAGAAAGACATCGATCAGCTGCCTCCTGCATGCCCTACACTGGAGATGTACCTGCAACCAAGGTACATGCCCTTGACCAGAATCGAACCTGGGACCTTATAGTCCGCAGGCCAACGCTCTATCCACTGAGCCAAACCGGTTCCAGCCCAAGTAAGTTATTTATTTATGAAATAATTTATGAAAAAATTTTACCTTATGCTTAAGATATATTACATATGCTCTTTTAAAAAAAACTTTTACTAGCACTTTCCAGGTGCCAAGATCTTGGAAGCTTTGAAGAACAGAAAAGAAGGGAATCCATTGAGAATAGCCTGTAAAGAAAGGAAACCTGGATTCAAACCCAGGTCTTCCCACGCACGACCAGTTCAAGAGGAAGAGAGAGGAACACTGATTAGAAAGAAACATCGATCAGCAGCCTCCTGCACACACCCCACTGGGGATGTGCCCACAACCAAGAGGAAAGTAGATGTCTTTGGCAGCCTGAAAAGCTAGAGCTGCAGCACCCACTGAACAGCTGAGGGACCCAGAACACCACTCTCCATCGGTGCAAACATTCGGATTCAGAGGAGCTCCACACACCACATGGAAAGGTTAGATTTTGCCTGGGATAAGGAAAGAGAACTACGTAACCAGACACCTGGAGAAGAAAGACCATGGGCAGATGAAGAAACAGCCTGCACCTGAAAGAAAATCAGGTATCACCAGAAAAGGAAGTATACGAAATAGAAGCAAACAACCTCCCAGAGAAAGAGTTCAGAGAAATGGTCATAAAGTGGCTGAAAAGAATGGAAGACAAAATCAACAATATGAGTAAGAGCCAAGAGGAAATTAAGAAGAACCTAGAGGACATGAAGAATAATCAAGAAGAAATGAAAAAATGACATCACTGCTGTAAAGAACTCAATCGAAAGCATCAAAAGTAGACTAGAAGAAGAAGAGGACTGGATCAGTGAGCTAGAAGACAAGGTAGGAAAAATACCCAAGTACAGCAGGTTCTAGAAAAAAAAAATTAAAAGCAAGAGGAGAGCCTAAGGGAACTTTGGAATAACATGAAACAAAACAACATCAGCATAATTGGGGTTCCAGAAAGTGTGGAAAACTGATCAGGGATAAAAACCATGTTTGAAGAAATTATGACAGAAAACTTCCCTGATATAGGAAAGAAAAAAACCCCACACAATCCAAGAAGCTCACAGAGTCCCAAGCAAAATGAACTCCAAAACACCGTCACCAAGGTATGTTATAATTAAATTATCAAACACCAATGACAAAGTAAGAATCTTAAAAGCAGCCAGAGAGAAACAGAAAGTTCCCTACAATGGAACCCACATAAGACTAGCTACTGATTTCTCAACAGAAACTCAGAAGGAAATGGAAAAAAATATACGAAGTCATGCAATGGAAGGGTCTGAATCTAAGAATACTGTACCCAGCAAGGCTTTCAATCAAAATTGAAGGTGAAATCAGGAGCTTCGCAGACAAAAAAGGAGTAAGGGAATTTATTACCACCAAACCAGCAATGCAAGAAATGTTAAAGGGTCTGGTGTAAAAAAAGAAATAGGAAGTGAAGAAGGAACACAGGGATAAAGAATAAAAATGGTGACAGATAAGTACCTATCAATAATAACTTTAAATGTAAACAAATTGAATGCTCCAAACAAAAGACAAAGGGTAACCGATTGGATGAGAAAACATTACCCATATATCTGCTGTCTACAAGAAACCCACCTCAGAAAAAGAGATGCACACAGATTGAGGGTGAAGGGATGGAAGATGGTGTTTCAGGCAAATGAAAATGAAAAAAAAAAAAGCTGGGGTTGCAATATTTATATCTGACACGTTAGATCTCAAAGTAAAGGACATAACAAGAGATAAGGAAGTCCACTTCATAACACTAAAAGAAACAATCCAACAAGAAGAAATAACTATGGTAAACATATATGCACCCAATATAGGAGCACCTAAATACATAAAAAAAACAACTCCTGGAGGATATCAAGGGAGAGACTGATAGCAATACAATCATAGTAGGAGGCTTTAATACCCCACTGTACGACTGGACAAATCCTCTAAACAAAAAATCAGCAAAGAAACATCAATTCTAAATGACTCACTAGACCAGATGGAATTAATTGACGTCTTCAGAACATTTCACCACAAAGCCACAGAATATACATTCTTCTCAAGTGCACCTGAGTCATTTTCAAAGATAGACTTTTCCATAGGAAAAGTCTCTTCAAATTCAAAAAGACAGAAATCATATCAAGCATTTTCTCAGATCACAGTGGCATAAAACTGGAAATCTACTACAATAAAAACAATCCAAAGAAATCAAACACATGGAGACTAAACAGCATTCTATTAAACAACGACTGGTAACCAGTAAGATCAAGGAAGAAGTAAAAAAATCATGACAACAATGACAACACAACAATACAAAATTTATGGGACAGAGTAAAAGCAGACTTGAGAAGGAAGTTCATAGCTCTACAAGCCTACTGCAAAAAAACAGGAAACAATGGTAATAAATTAACTAACCCTACAACTCAAAGAGCTAGAAAGAGAGCAACAAGAAAAGCCCAGTGTAATCAGAAGGAAGGACATAGTGAAGATCAGAGCCAAAACAAACAACATAGAGACCAAAGAAACAATTCAAAAGATCAACAAAACCAAGAGCTGGTTCTTTCAAAGGATAAACAAGATTGATGGACCTCTAGCCAGGCTCACCAAGAAGCAAAGAGAGAAGACCCAAATAAACAAAATCAGAAATGAAAGAGGAGAAATAACAACAAAAACCTCTGAAATACAAAGATTGTTAAACAATACTATGAACAACTCTATTCCAACAAACTGGACAACCTGCAAGAAATGGACATTTTCCTAGAAAAATATAACCTTCCAAAACACAAACAGGAAAAATCTAAACACCTCAATAGTCCAATAGCTATGGAAGAAATTGAAGCAGTCATCAAAAAGCTTCCAGCAAACTAAAGCCTGGGACCATATGGCTACACAGGAGTGTTTTACCAAACATTCAAGGAAGAATTAAAACCTATCCTCCTCATACTATTCAAAAATATACAAGAAGATGAACACTTCCAAACACCTTTTATGAAGCCAGCATCATCCTAATACCAAAACCAGATAAAGACAACACAATGAAAGAGAATTACAGGCTAATATCTCTCATGAACATAGATGCCAAAATCCTCAACAAAATTTTAGCATGTCAGATCCAGCAGTTCATCAGAAAGATCATGCACCATGACCATGTAGGATTTATCCCAGGAATGCAAGGAAGGTACAATATCCTCAAATCAAAATACATCACATAAACAAATTGAGAGATAAAAATCACATAGTCATATCAATTGATGCAGAAAAAGCATTTGACAAAATCCAACACCCTTTCTTGATAAAAAGTCTCAGCAAGGTGGAAATAGAAGGATCATACCTCAACATCAAAAAGCCATATATGATAAATCCACAGCTAACATCATACTCAATGGGCAAAAACTAAAACATTTCTCCTAAGAACAGGAACAAGACAGGGATGCCCACTCTTACCACTCCTGTTAGACATAGTACTGAAAGTACTAGCCATTGCAATTAGACAAGAAGAAGAAATAAAAGGCATCCAAGTTGGAGAAAAAGAAGTAAAGCTTTCTTATTTGCAGATGGCATGATACTGTACATAAAAACCCGAAGGACTCCATCCAAAGACTAATAGAATTAATAAATAAATTTGGCAATGTAGCAGGATACAGAATGAATGCTAAAAAATCTATGGCATTTCTGTACACTTACAGTGAAATTACAGAAAGAGAGACTAAAAAAGCAATCCCATTTACCATTGCACCCAAAAAATTAAGATACCAAGGAATAAACCTAACTAAGGAGGTAAAAGACCTATATGCCTAAAACTACAGGACATTGAAAAAAGAGGTAGAGCAAGATGTACACAGATGGAAGAGCATACCATGCTCATGGATTGGGAGAATCAATATCATTAAAATGTCCATACTACCCAAAGCAATCTATATATTCAATGCACTACCCATTAAAATACCAATAACATATTTCACAGACCTAGAAATAACTCTTCAAAGATTCATCTGGAACAAAAAAAGTTCCCGAATAGCCACAGCAATCCTGAGAAAGAAGTATAAAGTAGATGGGATCTCAATACCAGATTTTAAGCTACATTAACAAAGCAACTGTTCTGAAAATAGCCTGGTACTGGCAAAAGAACAGACATATCGACCAATGGAATAAAATAGAGAATCCAGATATCCACCCAAATCACTCTGCTCAATTAATATTTGACAAAGGAAGCATGAACATACAATGGAGATAAGACAACCTCTTCAATAAATGGCGTTGGGAAAATTAGACAGATACATGCAAAAAATTGAAACTAGACCGCCAACTTACACCATAAAAAAAAACTCAAAATGGATACAGGACTTAAACATAAGACAGAAAATCATAAAAATAGTAGAGGAATGCATAGGCAGCACAATCTCAGACATATGGCAATAGAACTTCTTCACTGATACTGCTCCAAGGGCAATGGAAGCTAAAGAAAAAATAAGCAAGTGGGACTACATCAAAATAAAAGTTTTTGCACAGCAAAAGAAACCATCAACAAAACAAGAAAGCCCACTTTATGAGAGAATATATTTGCAAATGTTATCATTGATAAAGATTTAATCTCCAACATCTACAACCAACTTATACAACTTAATAAAAGGAAGATAAATGATCCAATAAAAAAGAAGTGGGCAACAGATCTAAATAGAACCTTTCGAAAGTCAACAGAAGGAAGGCCAAGAGACACATGAAAACATGCTCAAAGTTACTAATTATCCGAGAGATGCAAATCAAAAGGACATTTTGATACCATCTCATACCTGTCAGAATGGCAATCATCAACAAATCAACAAATGACAAGTGTTGATTAGGATTTAGAGAAAAAGGAACCCTTGTGCACTGCTGGTGGGAATGCAGACTGGTGCAGCCACTGTGGAGAACAGTATGGAGTTTCCTCAAAAAACTAAAATAGAACTCCCATTTGACCCAGAAATCCCACTCTTAGGAATATATCCTAAGAAACTAGAAATATCAGTCAGAAAAGATTTATGCTCCCCTATGTTCATAGCAGCACAATTTACAATAGCTACAATTTGGAAATAGCCCAGGTGCCCATCAGCAGAAAACTATGGTACGTCTGAGTGGATCAGAAAACTAGACCTTCACTGCATTATTGCTTGTGTGCAAGGGTTATGCATAATCTATATAATAAAGAGCTAATATGCAAATGGTTGTCACATCCTCCCACCATAAAGGCTCAGACACTCAACAGTGGGGAGAGAGGAATGAGGACTAGCCAGACACAAATGAGCTGCGAGAGAGGAATGAGGACTAGCCTGAGAGAGAAACAATTCACCTATTCCACAGTCATGGGCATCAGTACTTGCAACTGTGGCCTAGGCAAAGCTGCCTGCCACAGTTCCCTGTGGCTGCAGCCAACCTAGGTGAAGCCATCTTGGGTCCTGAGTACCTGCAGCCAGCTAGAGAGAGTGAAGCCCAGGTCCTGGATGCCTTCAATAGGCTAGAGGAGGGAATCCTGGATCCTGGGTGTGGGGCAAGACAGAGGCGGTTAGGAGTGGTCAGGCCACCAGGGGAGCAGTTAGGGGCAATCAGGCAGGAAGGCAGGTAAGTGGTTAGGAATCAGTGGTCCTGTAATGTGAGAGGCAGTTGGACATCTCCCAAGGGGTCCTGGATTGGAGAGAGTTCAGGCAAAGCTGAGGGACATGCCCCTTGTGCACGAATTTTGTGCATCAGGCCTCTAGTATGCATATAAGTTCTTTGGTTAATCTGTTCCCATCCATCTACCCCTCTGCCCCCGAGACTCATCAGTTTGTTCCATGATTGTATGTCTCTGAATCTATTTTATTCATCAGTTTATTTGTTCATTAAATTCTCCATATAAGTGAGATTATTTGATATTTTTCTTTCTCTGATTGGTTTATTTTTACCTAGAATAATAGTATCCAAGTCCTCCATGCTGTCTCAAAAGGCAAGAGAACCTTCTTTTTACACTGCTTGGTATTCCATGGTGTAAACGTACCACAGCTTTTTTATCTACTAATGGACACTTGGGCTATTTCCAGATCTTAGCTATTATAAATAGTGCTTCCATGAACATAAGGATGCATATATTCTTTCTGATTGGTATTTCAGGATTCTTAGCATATATTTCTAGAAGTGGAAACACTGGGTTAAATGGCAGTTTCATTTTTAATATTTTAGGACCATCCACACTTATTTTTATAGATTCTATAGATTACTTTGGGTAGTATGGGTATTTTAATGGTGCTTATTCTTCCAATCCATGAATAAAGTATATATTTTCACTTGTTTGTATCTTCCTCTAATTCTTTTTTCAATGTCCTATACTTTTCTGAGTACATGTCAGACTCTACTGACCTGAATATCTTCTGTAGAGAAATCAGCTAACAGCCTTATTAGAGCTTTCTTATAGCCTACTGTCTTTCTCTTGCTGCTCTTAAGGTACTCTCCTTATCTTTAACTTTTGCTATTTTAATTATGATGTTGATATTGATAGCCTGTTAATTATGATAGCCTACTGTCTTTCTCCTGCTGCTCTCAAGGTACTCTCTTTATCTTTAACTTTTGCTATTTTAATTATGATGTTGACCACCTCTTTGGGTTCATCTTGATAGGGACTCTTTGTTCTTCATGAACTTGTGTGTCTTTTTCTTTCAATAGGTTAGGAAAATTTTCAGCCATTATTTCTTTAAATAGCTCTTGATCCCTTGCTCACTCTATTCTCCTTCTGGGACGCTGATGATACAGATATTATTAGATTTGATGTTGTCCTAGAGTACTTTAGACTCTCATTAAGAAAAAAAAATTCTTTTTATTGCAATGTTTGAGTGCTTTCTGTCACTGATTTGATCCTCCACTTCATCTAAACTGCTGTTGATTCCCTCTAGTGTATTCTTCATTTCTGATTGGTTCTTTTTTATTGTTTCTACTAGAGACATGGTGTAAGAAATTCGTGTATGAGAGTGTGTGTCCCTCAGCCCAGCTTGTACCCTCTCCAATCTGGGACATCCCTCTCACAATCCAGGACTGCTGGCTCCCAACTACTCATCTGCCTTATTATCCCTAACCACTTCTGCCCGCCAGCCTGATCATCCCCTAACAACTCCCTTGCCAGCCTTGTCAATGCCTAACTACTCCCCATCTGGCCAGATTATCCCTAACTGCCTTTCCCTGAAGGCCTGGTCCCCCACCCCACCCCAACTGTCCTCCCCAGCATAACTGGGTCCCCCCCCCAAATGTTCTCCCCTGGTCAGATCCAACTGCCCTCCTCTGCTGGCCCAATCACCCCTAACTGCCTTTCCCTGCTGGCCTAATCACTCACAACTACTGTCCCCTGCCAGCCATCTTGTGGTGGCCATCTTTGACCACATGGGAACAGCCATCTTGTGTGTTGGAGTGATGGCCAATTTGCATAGTACCTCTTTATTATATAGGATGTCCTTTGTAATGCTTACTATCTTTTTAAGTTCTCACCAAGATAATCCATTCTTACCTAAAGTTAACCATTCTTACAACCATTATTTTAAACTCTGCATCTGATATCTTAATTGTTTCCATTTTATTTAATTCTTTTTTCTGGGAATTTCTCATGTTCTTCAATTTGGAAAATATTTCTTTGTCACTCCATTTTGTCTACCTTTTTGAGCTTGTCTCTGTTTATTGATTCAATCTGTTATGGTTCCAAAAGTTGCTATGATTGCTTTATGATGTACCATTATGTATCTTGCAGGTCTCAGTGGTACTATCTTTCAAGTTAACTAAGTTAGGTGCTCCAGACACTTTTCTTGTGTGGATTATATGCACTCTCCTGTTATATTTAAGTCTTGAGTCCTGTTGGTCCATTCGTGGATGGATTTAACTCAGTATGGCTGACTCTAAGGATAGACCTCAATCACAATGTATTAGCTATTGTGAAAACCCTGCCTCTCATCCCACTTCCTGAGATAAGCCTTTTTTTTTCTTTTTCCCCAGCAGGATCTGGTTCCTGTCAGATTCTCCATTTGCATTTGTTACTTGTGTGTCTAGTTGGGTCAGACTCAGGTGTAGTCTGAATCCCACTATTAGGTATGTTGGTTTTGGGCCTGAACTTCCTCCAGAGCCTTTCAAAGAAATAATGTAGAGTGGCCCCAAGTTAGCTATAATCCATAAACCCTTCCACACTCATAAGCATGGTCAGGTAGAACAACTGGGGTAATCAATTGTTTAGATTCCAGGGATGTAAACCTAGAGACCTTCTCCTCTTTCTGAGAATATTTATTTATATTCCAAACCAAAAATCAATTTATTTTTAACTCTAGAAAGGTAGATGTACTAATTCTTTATATAAAAGCTCTCAATTTCATAGCTTTGTAGTTACTCTATTGTGATACACATCCTAAAATACATATTGCATACTGTCAACATCTGCTTCCAATCCTTCATTCTGTGGTGATTTGGAACTTGGGGAGTGCACAAAATATTCTATAAATGAAAGGCTGTCTCTGATTCAGGGAGCTACTGATTATGTGCATGTGTGTGTGTGTATGTATTCTACATAATCCTATCTAATAAAGAGGGAATATGCTAATTGATCCTCATACTGTCACAAAGATGGCAGCCAGTAAGGAGGGAATATGCTAATTGACTGCCACACCCTGAAAGATGGCAGCGTCCACAGCCACAAGATGGTGGTGCCCAGTCCCCTCAGCCCTGCTGGGTATTAATCTAAAGCATAAATGATAATCAATACATTTGTAAATGCTACTGGAGAACTCTGTCTAGAACAGCATTGATTTAGCGTTTCCGTTAGCTGAGTAATTGTAAGTCAAACATATAAGTGAAGTGTTTAAATGCTTGAGAATTAATTCATAGCAAGGGGCTTTTGGGAAAACTCTTTTCATTTTTGACTATAATTACTAATGGAAACAACTACTAAATACATCATGAATATTCTCACATGAATCCCCAATAGGTGGCATTACATTACAATACTTCACAGAACATACCAGCATTCCAAATATCAGTTTTGCCTGTTGGGACAGTCTACAATTTGTGTTCAGAGATGCATAAATGTGTGAAACCTGTGGTGCAATGTGTATGGACTGTTCAGATTATTGTGAACATGTGAGATTTTTGGCAAAGTGTTTTTAGCACAAACTCTAATTCCAAAATGAAACCTGTCCTATCAATGTTATGAATATCCCAAAATACTTCCTAGATACTGGCATTATAAAACAACACTTCACAGAAGATAAAAAACTTTCATACCATGGGTCATGTATATCCTGCCTCTAAAAGTGAAACACATTTCAAAGGTTAATGAATGTATTAGTCTACGTGGTAAAATATAATCCTTATATTTGTGAATGCTTCTCACAAACTCTATCTAAAAGAGTCTAGTTTTAGTTTTTCAATGGGCTCCACACTGGGAAAACCTGAAGTATAGTGTTTGAACAGTCATAATTATTTAGTATGAATCAATGTTTAGGCCAGCTGTTTTAGTAATTCTTGATGAAATATTTATTAAGATTGAATGAATATTTCAACATATTCCCTTCCCTCTCCATAAATGGCAGTACACCATAATGTTTTAGAGAAAATACAAGCATTCTAAACACTTAGTTCAGGTGTGTATTTATTCATAGAATAAAAGATATTCCCAATGGATAATGCATTAGTCTAAAATGTAGAGTATAATTTATGCAATTTTAAAAGTTACTGGAAAACTCTGTCTTGAACATCATAGATATAGTGTTTAAACTAGTGACAAAACTGTGTACAACAGGTAAGTGAAGTGTTTAACCAGGTAGCTTTTTGAGACACTCCTTTAGGATTGACTATAATTACTGATGTAAACACTGACTTTGTTAAGAGTATTATACTAAAATGCTCCCCAAATGCATAGTATTATATAATGAGACCCAGTGCATGAAATTACTGCACAGGTAGGGTACCTAGCAGCTATTGGCTACTGGCATGGGCCTCCCTTCCCCCTCTTCCTTCCCTGGCTGCAGGCCTCTGGTGAGGACCTTTCTTTGTTCCACACTGCCCTCTGGTGGTCAGTGCAGTTCATAGTGAGCCTGGTCGGTGGACCTCCCACCTGCAGGGGCATTTTGCATATTAAGCTTTTATATAGAGAGATATTTCACAGAAGATATCAACATCCCACACCCTGGGTTGCTGGGGCTGACTAACAGATCCTTAGCTATATATGAATGATTCCTTTGATACATGTTTCTATGAAAGAGGGGGGTAAGGAATTGTTTGGCTATAAGAACCAGCAGCCCCATTTGCCTGCTTCCTTAGGCTTTTATTATAGCAAGGTCTTGAACTAAAATTAACCTCTAGATACAATCAGCAGGGTAAGTATCCTTGAGAAAGTACATGCTTCTATAACATTGTATCTAAAGATTAAACATAGAGATTCCAGAAAAACAACCAGGGGCTCAGACTTGTTTGGAAAAGTCAAGGCAGGGGCTGCCATCTTTGGCAAGGTCCCCCTAGAGGCCCCCTGACCTTTTGGAGAATCCTCCTTACAGACTTTCCAACCAAGTCCCATGTTTCCCCACACTGGGACACTGGTGTACTCCCTCAGGTAGTGAAAAATTATCAATAGTTCATGGATGTATTAATGTATGATGTAATGTATAATCATTATATTTGTAAAGGCTTCTCACAAACTCAACATTCATGAACCTGTAGCATGCTAACTTATTAACTGATAATAAAATAAAATTTTAGACTCTCCATAGTTATTTTTTAAAATATTCTTTATTGTTGAAAGTATTACATATGTTCTCTTTTTCCCCCATTGACCTCTCCCAGCCTGTCCAGCACCCCAACCCAGATTTCAACCCCTATTGTCTGTGTCCATTGGTTAAGCTTATATGCATACAAGTTCTTTGGTTGATCTCTTACAGCCACCCTCCCCTGATTTCCCTTTGAGGTTTTATGGTCTGTTCAATGCTTCTATGTCTCTGGATCTATTTTTCCCCCATAATTTTATGTTGTGCATTATAGTCCACAAATGAGTGAGATCATATGATATTTATCTTTCTCTGACAGGCTTATTTTGCTTAGCATAATGCTCTCCAAGTCTATGCATGCTGTTGCAAATAATAAGAATTCTTTCTATTTTACAGTTGCATAGTATTTCATTGTGTAGATGTACCACTATTTTTTATCAACTCATTTGCTGATAGACACTGAGGTTGTTTCCAAATCTTAGCTATTGTAAATTGTGCTGCTTGGAACACAGGGTACACATACCCTTCCTGATTGGTGTTTCTGTTTTCTTGGGATATATTCCTAGGAGTGGAATTACTGGGTCAAATGGGAGTTCCATTTTTTTAATTTTTGAGGAAACTTCATACTGTTTTCCACCGGGGGCTGCACCAGTCTGCATTCCCATAAGCAGTGCACAAAGATTGCTTTTTCTCTGCATTGTAGCCAGCACTTGCCGTTTGTTGATTTTTTGATGATAGCCATTCTGACAGGTGTGAGGTGGTACCTATTGCCCTTTTGATTTGCATCTCTCTGATGATTTGTGACTTTGAGCATATTTTCACATGTCTCTTGACTTTCTATGTGTTCACTTTGGAGAAGTGTCTATTTAGGTCCTTTGCCCATCTTTGATTGGGTTGTTTATCTTCCTTTTGTTAAGTTGTATGAGTTTCCTATACATTTTGGAGGTAAGACTTTCCATAGCTCTTAATATTGACTTCCTACATTGCACCTAAGTATTCTGAGAAAAAAAATTCTCTATGTCTTAATACTGGAACAATTTGTAGCAGTGGCTTACAAATATTTGTGGTGAAATATATGCAGAGGCAAATGAACATATTTTATCCTGAAAGGCTGATCGTGCAAGCTGAAATTCAATTCCTTTTCCTGGTATTGTGAATTTTATTTTAAACCACATTTTAATGTGAGAAAGTCATGTTAATTTTGCTTTCTTCTACTTAATAAATTTGCACTTGTTTTGATATAAAAATGACACATTAGATCATTTATTATCTTATTTACCAATTTGAACTATTTAATTTGCTCTCTGAACCTTTTTCACTCCATCTAATTTTTACATAATAATGATGATTTTGAGTGCTCACTGACAACAGACTCTTTATACCTAGGGAATACAACTTATCAATCCTCTGATGGTTGGTATGACTAACATTTGGTTGTGGTATTCATCATATAAATCCCAGATATCCTGATTCTCCAGAATAATGTTAAAACCTTATGATTTCATTCTGAGGAATGAATGCCTCATGCAATATTTTCTCATTGCCTGATTGCTAATTTACAGAAATTCCAATGGTACTCTCTCACCACACATTCTCTGAGAGTCATGAAATAATGACTTGGAAATTCCACCACCTTATTAGCCAATTTTGAAACATGAATGGCTGACAGACTTCAGATAATGTCATTACTTTACTTTCCCCTCTTTTCATCTAGATATTTTAGTTATAAGTGAATTGCAAGTTGATAGGTAACTCTCATTGATATTAACAATATTTCTCCAGATATCAAACGTATGATTAAGTTACATAAGTAATCACAGAATTATATTAAGAATTTGGATTCAACTACTATGACTCTATCAAGATGGTTGACAT
This sequence comes from Lasiurus borealis, assembly GCA_004026805.1. NCBI lineage: Eukaryota > Metazoa > Chordata > Mammalia > Chiroptera > Vespertilionidae > Lasiurus > Lasiurus borealis. The sequence goes on from PVJN01001758.1 coordinate 43,909, forward strand.
ATTCACATTCAATCAATATATAAAATTAAGCAAGCCAAATGATAATTGATAGGCTTTAAGACATGTTAAAAATTATATCTGTGTGGAAACATATTTAATAGCTTACATGGTCATATTGTAAAGTGGACCAAGGCAGGAACTAACATTACTTGTATTCATTATCAATCTAAACATAATTTACAAAGAGTTATAATCTATTGTTTTCAGTGAAATTACCCTTCTTATAATACTTGTTTTTGAGGAAAAAACAATAAGCTCTATGAATTATGATATTAAGAAAAAATGTAGTTTTCTGGAGTATCTTTAAGATTAAAATTTATTTTAATATAAAGTAATGAAATACTTATCTTAAGTTTCTCTGTTCAATACACTTATTGAGCATATGCTATTACTAAAACTCTTCTAAGTGTTTGAAATTGGTATGTAGGAATATAAAGTAAGATATTTGCCCTTAAAATATTTTAGATTAGTAATTAGCTATTGCCCATTAAAGTTCAGTAATACATAATAAATTTGAAAGCAAGAAACAAAGAGGTTCAAAAAATGGAATTAAAGAGTGATTGATGAAGGATATGGCATTTAAGATACACCTTTATCTATGCCAAGATTCTGAAACCTAGAAATTCAATATATTTCTTGAGCGAAGAATATTAGCAATCATCAATATTTAGGCCACTTAGAGTATGAATTTTAATTGTTAAAAATATAAAAATGAAGGAAAATGAAACTCCTCAATGACAATTGATTCCTAAGGAATTATTTTTGGAACCTTACAGAAGAGTGAAAAAAAATATTTTTTACTCCTAATGCTATTCGAGGCAACAAACACAATATGTGAATGAGAAGCAAGCATAAGTTAAGAAGACAGGAACTAGGCACCAGCTTGAAGGTGACATACTGGAAGGTAAATTTAGTCTGTTGGTGTGTTGTGCTACTCAGGAGATTCCCTTAAACCAACTGTTTCTGCTCAGGGGATATTGCCTTGGAAATTAGAACATAGGTTAAAAAAATTCTACTTTTGTTTCATTTAACCAGGTACATACTATTTTAAAGACTGCCTATGAAAATATGGGTTGGCATTTTCATGTCTAATTTTAGTTGAAGAAAAATGTGACGGTGTGGTAAAATGTCTAGCACATTTAGTAAATTAATAACCCATATTTTGTTTATTTACTTGGGTAAACTTTGTGGGGAATAACTGATATGCCCTAGATCCGAAAATGCTGCCACTGCATGGCCATCTGGCTGATCAGATGGCAGTTTTCCTTTTTAATCAAAAAATTAATTTCTCTGGTGGAAAGGATGCGAGTATTGCTAGCAAATCTTTAGAGATAAGATTACCAAATCCTTTTCAGAATTCTTGTGTAATAATGCTCTTGTTTCTGTCAATTTCACATTTCTTTTGTTTTCACAATTACAGTAGCTGAAGGTGTATTAATTACTTGGGTAAAAGTATGTCTGACTATAATGGAAGGAAATTATGATCTTTAAAATTCATGGTACACGAAATATTAGATTACTCCTGAATATGAATATAAACTCTGCCACTTATAATCCATGGCATTGAAAAGAATTTCCTTCCCCTGAATTTTTCACTTTGTTTCTGCATTCATAGCTCAGTCAATCTTATGCAAAGTTGAAAGATAAGGTAACATATTTGAATATCCTAGCACAGTACAAAGCACTCTTCAAAGACTTCCTGCCAGACAGTTAAGTAGCACAGAAGCCATAGCTCAGCTTGCAACCCACTGAGAGTAGAAAATATATCTTCATTGTTATTACTAGCTCTTGGTGGCATAGTACATATCACAGAGGGTTCATGAATATTTTTTTTAAGGAACAACAGAACAATGCAATGACCAGAATTCAATTTTAAATTTAAGAAGTGTTTATATCAATTTCTCTGAGTTAAACTCTAAATCCCATTTGGTAAAATCATGATACATTTCTATTTTGATATTCCAGAACCTTGGAATAAGAATGGAAAATACATCTGCATCCCATCTAGTTTCTGGATGAAAAATACACCTAGGAAATTTTCTATAAATATTTGTGAAATGAATAATTTAATCATTCAATTTGAGGCCTAAATTTGAAAAGCTCATGGTATAATTCTTGTGAGTTCAATTCTAAATACCTTCTGGTTAAATTGTGAATATTTGATTTTTATATTCTAGAAATGTAACTACTGAGTGCAACTACATGTATTCTTTTAAGTACTTTGCTTTTTATCATGTTTTCAACCTGTACGAATTTTATAACAATTTGGTGCTAAACTTCATTTTATAGATATTGCTTTTCCAATATAATGAAGAATGGCCTCTAAAAATAGAAAGTTAAAAATGGTATACGGCAGAAACATGCTGAGCTGTTATAAAGATTGTCACTTACATATTTTGCCACACAGATGTCATGTATATCAACATTTATTATGAGATCTTGCTAAAGTGCATGTACATTTTAACAATAAATATTAAGAAAATGCACTGTGTCGTTTTCACTGATTGGTTAATTCCTTTATGTATCATTTTGGAAACTTCCTTTTTACCCAAATCAACTGTTTCTACCTAAGCTATGCTATCTCTTATATTACATCATTAGTAGCCTCTTGCTTGGGTCATCTCCTCCAGTACTGCTTGCCAACATGCATTATTCATGCTCTTGTCAGAGGAATCATTCAAAGGCATATATTATATCTCCTGACTCTCTTACTTGTATCTTTTAAAAACAGTCTTCAGGAGGAAAATCTAAATCTTTAGTTTGTGATGCAAAGTCATTCATGATTTGCTTTGTTAACATTCCAACTTCCTCTTGTAACTCAGACAACCCACTGGTATACCCCGCTCATATGAAATGCTTTACAGGTCCTTGAGTAGTCTCTTCTTTTCCATTACTCCACACCTGGGCACTCATTATTCTGTTTAAAAGACATCATCTTTCCCCTACCTTTCACTACCTGGCCTATAATCATTACTGTTCAAGATGCAGAAGAAACATCACTACTATAGTTTCACAGATAACTCAAAACTGTCTTACCTACTTATATTTTACTTTGCTTTTTTTTTTAAATCCTCACTCAAAGATATTTTTTCCATTAATTTTTAAAGAGAGTGGAAGAGAGAGGGAAAGGCAGAGAGAAACATATATGATGTGAGAGAAACATCAATTGCAAGAGCCCTGACCAGGGCCCGGACTGGAGAAGAGTCTAACCAAAGAACTAGTTTGTGCCCTTGACTAGAATCAAATTCAGGACCCTTGGGTCCACAGGCCAACACTCTATCCACTGAGCCAAACCAGCTAGACTTTTACTTTCTGATAATGCTCTCTACACCTATAGTTATTGGCACTTTAAATATAGCTAGTGAGGCTGAGAAATCCAATTTATCATTTTATTTGATGTTTTAAATTAATTTCAACTTAAACACACATACCTGAATAGTGGTTACTATGAAGAGAAAATTAACTTTTAAAGAAGTTGGGTAAATTATACCTTAATAAGCAATATTAAAACATTAATATTTTCCCCTACCTGATCCTTCTAGAATTTAAAAACTCTTAGTGAATATTATTTACTTTTCATAGCAATATGGTTGTTTATGTGAATTTAATGAGAATCTGTTCACTTTATAGCAGGACACAATTAAAATCTGATTTTGTTAACCAAGACTTTGAGTGGTCTGTCATGTTAGTAGGAGACATACATAGACTCTGAATGTCACCATAAAGCTTTAAAGAATTACTGAATGTTACCATAAAGCTTTAAAGATTAGTTTTTAACTGAGTTCAGATCTTGACTACTATAAATTAAAAATTCAGGCAACAGAATGGTGATTACCAGAAGAAAAAAGAGAAAGAAAAGCATCGATGTGAGAGTGGGCCATTAATCTGATGCCTCCTCATACCTTATTATCGGGATTAAGCCCATAACCCGGTGGCATGCATCCTGATCTGAAATCAAACCAGCAACCATTTGGGGCAAGAAACCAACTGAGCAACACCTGGAGGGCCATCACCTTATTTTCTTCAATGTTATCTCAGTCTTATTCACTCATATTCTTAACCATACATGTCATAGCTAAAAACTCATATAATCAATCTTCCTTCAATGATGTGAATATTAGCTCTTTCTTTATTGTCTCACAGAACCCTGAAACTCATCTCTCTTTTTATTTCCCAAGTGTATTTTTTCTATGTGTTGACTGAGTAAATTCTATTGATCTGTCCACTGGTTCACTGGCTATACCATTTTCAATCTCCTTCGATTATTGAACAAGTCCATTACTTTATTATTATTTTTTATTTAATTTTCATTTCTTTGCTGAGATTTTCATTTTTTTCCAATATTCAAGCAAATGCATTAAAACATTTATTTATTTATTTAATCATTACTGGAGAATATTTTTCCAGGAAGGAGGAGAGAGAGAAAGACAGACAGACAGACATCAATTTGAGAGAGTCACATTGACTGGTTGCCTCCTGCACACCCCCTGATTCAGGGCAGAGGGACTGAACTCACAACCCTTCAATCCTCAGGCTAACACTCTAACCCGGAGCAAAACTGACCAGGGCTTAAAGTATTTTTTTATGTCTGCTTTAAAATCCTTCTTACTTAACTAGAGGCTTAGTGCACAAAATTCATGCATGGGGAAGGGTGGTTTCCTTCAGCCCAGCCTGCTCCCTCTCCAATCTGGGACCCCTTGAGGGATGTCCAACTGCCCATTTAGGCCCAATTGGACTAATCGGGCAGTCGGACATCCCTCTCACAATCCAGGACTGCTGGCTCCCCAACTGCTCACCTGCCTGCCTTCCTTAAAGCCCCTAACCGCTTCTGCCTGTCAGCCTAAACACCCCCTAACCACTCCCCTGCCAACCTGATTGATACCTAACTGCTCCCCTGTCATCCTATTTGCCCCTAACTGTCCTACCCTGTGGTCCTGGTCACCCCTAACTGTCCTTCCCTGCAGGCCCTGTCACCCCCAACTTCCCTCCTCTGCTGGCTTGTTCACCCCTAATTGCCCTCCCATGCAGGCCTGGTCCCTTCCAACTGCCCTCCCCTGCTGGCAATCTTATGGTGACCATCTTGTGTTCACATGGCAGTAGTCATCTTGTGTGTTGGAGTGATGGTCAATATGCATATTACTCTTTTATTTTTATTTTTAATATATATTTTATTGATTTTTTTCAGAGAGGAAAGGAAAGGAATAGAGAGTTAGAAACATAGATGAGAGAGAGACACCGATCGGCTGCCTCCTGAATGCCCCCAGTGGGGATGTGCCCACAACCAAGGTGCATGCCTTTGACCGGAATCGAACCTGGGACCTTTCAGTCTGCAGGCCATCGCTCTATCCACTGAGCCAAACCAGTTTCAGTACGCATATTACTCTTTTATTAGGTAAGATAGAGGCCTGTTGCATGGGTTGGGGCCAGCTGGTTTGCCCTGAAGGGTATCCTGGATCAGGGTGGAAGTTCCCTTGGGGCTTGGGGTGGCCTGGGAGAGGGGCCTGTGGTGATTTTCAGGCCAGCCACACCCCTGATGACCCAAGCAGAGGCCCTGGCATCTGAGATTTATTTATTTTCTACAATTGAAACTTTGTAGCTTGGAGTGGAGCCAAGCCTTTTGCTGGCACAGTCATTGATTTTTTTTTTAATAAATCTTTATTGTTCAATTTATTACAGATGTTCCTCTTTCCTCCCCCTACCCCATCTCTCTCCTCCACCTGATTCTCCCCCACCACCCAATGCCCTTACCCCCCAACACTGTCCTCATCCAAAGGTGTAAGATTTTGGTCCAATCTCTTACTGCACCCCTCATTCCTTCTTTCCTCTGAGAATCATTAGTCCATTCCATTTCTATGCCCCTAATTCTATTATATTCACCAGTTTATTCTGTTCATCACATTTGTTTATTCACTTGATTTTTAGATTCACTTGTTGATAGGTATGTATTTTTTATCACTTTGTTGTTCATAATTTTTACCTTTACTTTTTTATTCTTCTTCCTCTTCTTAAAGAAAACTCTTCAGCATTTCATATAATCCTGGTTTTGTAGTGATAAACTCCTTTAAATTTTCTTATCAGTGAAGCTCTTTATCTGCCCTTTAATTCTGAATGATAGCTTTGCTGGGTAGAGCACTCTTGGTTTTAGGTTCTAGCTATTCATCATGTTCAATATTTCCTGCCACTTCCTTCTGGCCTGCATAGTTTCTGTTTAGAAATCAGCTGACAGCCATATGGGTACTACCTTGTAGGTAACTAACTTTTTCTCTTGCTGCTTTCAAAATTATCTTTTTGTCTTTTGCCCTTGGCATTTTAATTATGATGTGTCTTGGTGTGGTCCTCTTTGGATTCTTTTTTGTTTGGGGTCTGTGTGCTTCCTGGACTTCTAAGTCCATTTCTTTCACCAGGTAGGGAAAGTTTTCAGTCATTATTTCTTCAAATAGGTTTTCAATATTTTGTTCTCTCTCTTCTGGCATTCCCATAATTCTGATGTTGGTAAGCTTGAAGTTGTCCCAGAGGCTCCTTACACTATCTTCACATTTTTGGACTCTTTTTTCTTTTTGTTTTTCTGTTAGGGTATTTTTTGCTTCCTCATATTTCAGATCTTTGGTTTAAATCTTAGGGTCCTTTAGGCTGCTGTTGGATTTCTGTATATTATTCTTTATTTCAGACAGTGCATGCTTAATTCTGACTGGTCCTCTTTCAGTTTTTTGGCATTCTCATTAAGATCTTTGAAGATCTCACTAAGTTTCTCAGAGTTCTCAATAAGTTTGTCAGTGGTTTGTAGAAGATCCTTGAGTATCCTATAAATGTGGTTTTGAACTCTATGTCCAGTCATTTTCTTTCCTCCATTTCTTTCATTCGTGACATGTTTCTTGGTCTCTGCCTTTTGGCTGCTTCCCAGTGTTGGTGGAGTGGCTTTGTGTGCTAGTTGTCCATAGGGCCCAGTAGCTCCTTCTCCCCAATCACCTGAGGTGGACACTCTTGGTGCACCCCTTTGTGGGCTGTGTTCACAGTCTTATCGTATTTAAGCCTTGATTGTTATTCGTACACTGAGAGGAATTAACTTCCAACCCATTTGACTGTGAGGATTAGCTGTGTCTATTAATGGAAGAACTGCTGTGCTGTTCTTGCCTATGGAGCAAGACTTGCTTCAATGGGGCTTTGGTGCTCATTGAGTCCGCCTCTTGAGTGTGTCACTTATGTATGTGAGGAGTTGAAATCTGGTGTCTTCTCACACTGACCTCTAGGTACATTGGTTCCTGGCTCTCCAAGGAGGTGCAAGTCAGTTAGTGTCTGAGGCCACCCAGCAGGAGTTACAGTAGAGGCCTGCCAGCCAGGGTGTGTGTAAAGCTTGGCTTCCTCCATGTCCCGGGGCAGCCCAAACCTCCCTCTTGCTCTCTCTGTGGCCATAGCCATCTTGGTTGGGTTAATTTGCATACTTGCTCTGGTTGGCTAGTGGGTGTGGCTGGTGGGTTTGGCTTGTGTGTGTAGTGAAGATACCGTCAATTTGCATATTACTCTTTTATTAGATAGGATTTAAACTTCTTTCTTACCTTGTTGTTAGCATATTTCATTGTCCTTTCTCATTCAGGTTGTGATTTGCCTTGTTTTGCGTATAGTTAGTTATTTTGTATCGTGTTCTTGGTGTTTGTATGTTATGTTATAATACTCTTCTTTTTCATCAAGGACTTTCTGAGATATAGTATGATGACTCAATGGGAGTATATGCTCATTATCTCATTGAGGTTTTTTTGTGACTCGCACTGAGTCATACCACTCCATTGCAGATCCAAGGGGGACAAATTAAGACTCCTCAACCCAGTATGCATCTTCCCTGCAAAAGTAGGCCAACTTATAGTGCCTCTTTACCTTTTAGTGCATGTATCAGCTCACCACTGTCACTGAACCCTGCTCAAACCAAAGCAGATCAGGGAAAGTAGTGTAATGCCAAATATCCCCTTCCCACCAGGACAAGATAGTAAGAAACTAGAAAATTACTGGGTAAGTGGAATGGAGAAACTGAGACAACCTAATTCAACAAAACCAAGCAATTTGAACAACTTACAGCCAGTTAGTGATTCACCAGATCTTATATTCTCTAACTAAGGACACCAACTGGTTTATACCTCTCCTCTCTAACCAGAGAATGCATAGCTTAAATCACCCTGGCCTGAGAAATAGAGGACAGAGACCCAATTAATTCCATTTGTGTTAGCCAAAAGCAAGAATAGATGAAGTCAGCCCCCGCCAGCATGCAAGGGGATCCCCAAGGCAGGCACTGGGCATGGAGGCCATGAGAGCATAGGCTACCATGGAGACAGAACTGAACCTCACAACACCCTGCTTGGCCCCAGAAGATGACTGGTTAGCCAGAGACGGGTAAGATTCCTCAGGGAAGGAGCAACCTAAGACAGGCACAGTCACAGAGGGGCCATCAGGAGAGAACTTGGGGATCAACAGAGGTAGGGCACAGACCCTCATCTTCCCAACCTTGCAGGGATCTGAACCTTCACCCCTTCTGAGGGAGGTCTCCTGCCCCCATGGATACCTCACTTCCCATGCTCAGCACAGATCAGGACCCAGGTAACAGACAGAAACATGCCGACAGCAACTAACCTTTATCTAAATTCAGCCTAGCACTAGGAATGCTCAGTGCCTACTCAAGAATGCAAATAAACCTTTCCACTAATAAATAGAGGATAATCTAAGATTTTTGGTAGAGTATTAAATTTGACACAAAAAAAGTTATCAAGCTTTCAGATTAATTTAAATTGGCAAACTGAAATAAGCGAACACCCAAGAAAATTTAAGTGTACTGGACATAAAGCTGTTTCTAAAGTATTAATTAAAATTTTTATTGATAGCTATCTCATGGTAAAATTGCTTAGTATGCAATGAATATTAAAAAGGCATATTTGTGTGCAAAAAATTAAAATTTAAAGTTATCAAGATTGCATTAAAATTTTACCAAATTCTCCATTAATCAAAAAAGGGGAGGGGAGAGTAGGATAATATTATGTAAGGAAAAATATTTGGTAAGTAAATTACATCTAGAAAATTTTCACTTTAGAAAATTAATTTCCATTTGTAATACTAATAGCAAGACACCCATGAAAAACACACATGGTGTCAAAATAAGCCAAAGGAAAAGCGGGTAGGCAAAAATAAAAAGGACCTCATGTCAATTTTATAGAAAAGATTTCTTTATTAACTCTTGGTCAAGAATATGTTTATATATTTTCAGAAAACAACTTCAAGACCAAGTGGACTCCTGCAACAGAGAGGAACTGATAGGTCTGTGAAGACAAGAAGAGAAACAGTCCAGAGATGGAAGATGTGGACAACGCTTTGCCATGCTTGCAGTCAGCAGCTGTGCATCGTTACAGGTTGCCTAGGACCAAACCAGAGAGGGACACACCTGCATTGCTACCATTTGTCCACTATCCAGATACCATTGATGACATGTACACATAAAGAACTGTTTGACATTTAAACTGGGACTCAAAGCTATCGGACATTGAAATCGGGACTCAAACATTTTTATTTTGCTCTTGTGGGTTTATTTCTAGCCTACAGGGGCAAGATATTTTTAAAGACAAGAATAAGGGATGGGGGGGAAGCAGATGCAGAGGCAAAAAAGCAATGAACAGACTGTCATGCTACAGTGGGAGGGCTAGAGAGATTGGGGGGAGCGGCCTGTAGGAGATCAATCAAAGGACTTGTATGCATGTGTGTAGGCATAGCAAGTGGATACAGGGCAATGAGGGGCCGGGGAGGGCGACAGGTGGGGGCATGTACTGGTGGGTGGGGAGGGCAATAGGGAAAAATAAAAATAAATTAAATTTAAAAAATAAAAAATAAAATAAATAAATAAATTATATGGGGGTGGGGGTGGGGAGGGAAAAATAGATGAAGTCAGGAGAACAAATAACAAAAACTTGATTAAAGCCAGACAGGCCCACAATAGAAATAAAAGAGTAAAGCTGGCCAAAGAATAATCTCAAACTCCACTGTATGCTAACGTTGATGCATCCGCATATTAAAAACCCACCTTGAAAGCAGATGACTATTTTGCTGAAAATCCCCTCCCCAAGATTGTCACCCACAGGAAAGAGACAAAAACCCTTGGACAAAGACCCAGGATGGGCTTGGTCTAGAGTAGCAATCGCCAAACTTTCAGACCTCACAGATCACCAATGATCCTTGGACCACTGGGTGGCAACCACTGGTCTAGAGCATAGAATGCCCATGACCCTTCTTGAACATGAACTTTTAACTTTGCTCTACAATCTAATGGTCCCCATGAGACTTGCAACTAGGGAAACAGTGGGCAACAGCAGCTTATCCTGAGCTTACCCGTTTATCCTATATATTTGTTGGTCATTGTTATGTCTTCTTGGGAGAGGTGTCTGTTCAGGATCTCTGCCCATTTTCTAATTGGATTGTTTGTTTGGTCAAAATTGATTGCAACAATTAGCAAAGCGAAAAGTATGCACAATAAACTTTGGAATTTTTAACAGAGTTCAACCTAAGTCCAGACAGAAATGTCTTTTTTTTACAGGCTCTTAAGAGCCATAAGTGAAAATTCAACTAAAATTCAAAAGGAAGATATGTGAATTCCCTTCAGTGTTTTCCCAATAATTCAGTGGTTCTCAACTTTTCTAATGCCGTGACCCTTTAATACAGTTCCTCATGTTGTGGTGACCCCCAACCATAAAATTATTTTTTGTTGCTACTTCATAACTGTAATTTTGCTACTGTTATGAATTGTATCTGTGTTTTCCAATGGTCTTAGGCGACCCCCGTGAAAGTGCTGTTTGACCCCCAAAAGGGTCGCGACCCACAGGTAGAGAACCGATGCACTAATTGGTTATTTCAAGCTCCGGGAGTTTATAAGATTCACTTAAGGAAAATGAATAGCGATGCTTAGTTACTTATGATTAGTGAAAATAGGAAGGCCAAAGACAAATCTACTTGCTTGGAAGATTTGGGAATTCTGAAAAATCTTTTTAGAACTAATGTTTATGCAAAGCACATGTACTGTTATTATTGTCTTAATCAAGTCATGGTTGGTATCAAATGTAATGCCATTCACAGGTATATTTTTTGTTTATATATTTAAACAAATAATGTTATTTATAAACCTTTATTTTACATGTGAGTAAAAGATAATATACAATGCTTCACAACAGATGACATTTAAAATAATCTAATCAATTTGAATGGTCTTAAAACTGCACATGTTCAAATGTCAAATAAAATACATAGGTGTATAGATAACATTACTAATATTCCCTCTAGTCTATAAAAATACAATGAATGTGAGGATGGATTTATTAGAAGCAAGACTTGTAATAAATGGAATACAGTGTAGCCTTACTAGTAAAGTTTTTGGAGCAATGCCTGCTAAGTATTAGATGTCCACATCTTGAAAGCCTTATGTTTTTCTCAAACAAGTCAGTGCTCCTAAGTCTTTGCCTATAGTTCTGAAAATAATGAAGAATTTTTAAAATTACAGCAAATTTTTCTACCTGAATTGCAGTGTGTCAACCAATTAGATCAAAGGAAATACATCAAACTTGTATTATTTACAAAAAGAAGCACATTAATTTTTGTTTACATTACTAAAAAAATGGAGAAAATAATTGTGACTTTATTTAATTTAATAAGAAGACATTTGCATAATTGCAGGAAGATGGCACAGTTGAGTGGCAGCTTTAACTATGACTACAAACAAAAAGGGAACCAATATATATTTTTTAAATATGCTTTTGTTGTCCTAGACAAAGAAGACAGGAAAGTGTGTGAGAGAGAAACTGATCTATTACCTCCTGCAGGCTTGAGCCACCTATTGAGGATCAAGCCTGCAACCTGGGAAGGAACTGAACCATCGGCCTTTTGGTGCACAGGATAATGCTCAACCAATTGAGCCTCACCAGCCAGGGAAAAAAACAATGTTAAAAAAATAACCATATACAAAAACATTTTGATGAAATGGATACTGCAGTTTGGGACATCTCTCTTGGTTTTTTAAAATGTTTCTTGTTTGACTAGAACATTGTAACGACATATACAGAGTTTGTTTCTATGATGCTGTTATTCAGAGATCTGTACTCAGTCTTCTCTCACTTTACATTTATTTAATTTTTATGGGTTCATTGATAACTAAATTGGTAGATAGAGAAACAAATAGGAAGATATATAATTAGATAGACAGATAGATAAATGTAATCTATATGTATGTATAAAATGTAGATTTGTATTTTCAGCTGCCTCTTAGGAAAATCCTCTAGTCATCTCAAAATTGAAGAAAAATGTGTGCTAATGTTATTTCATGTGTCAAAAGCTAAAAAGGCATGTAATTATCATTCTTTCATATATTAATTCATAGTACACCTTTAGTCCAATAAATTAATAAGAATCTAAAAATGTTTTGAGAAAAATAATATGAAATTTTTAATATAAGATAAATACTATTTTCACATTTGCATTGAATTCATGGGAATAGCTTAAATTGTTAGAGAAAGTTATCATTAAAGCACAATTGAGAATTTGTTATTTTAAAAAATATTTGGTATTAATTTAACATGTCAAAAATAGAGTATATAAGGATACAAACATATTTTACAGAGTTTATTGCTGCCATGGTAAGTAAAATCATCTTCTTATTAAAAGAACTGAATAAAAGAGTAGGTTAAGTAGCTCAGCCTATTATGGAATTGGCCATAAAGCCCACAGGCTTCTTTTAGTTAAAACCTTGAACTCAGAAAAATATTAAATGTTCCTAGCACAAGATCTAAAAAATACCATGCAAGAATCTTTTGTTAATTTCTTTCATTAGCATTTTTCCATGTTCTAAACAGGACCAGTTTAAATATCATCTAAGGACCCTGTTTTCCTTTCAATGAAGTTTCAGTGCAATGCAAACGCAGCCTAACTTGCCACTTATCTCTAAATCTGAAATACTGATCTGATCTGAAGTAGTGCAGGAAGCCACCTCGAGCTTCTGTTAGAGAGTTTATTATTGAAACAGAGAAGATTTTCCAGGGGATTTCTCATATGAAGCCTTGGAAGCCATCGTGTGGTTTTTCTCAAGTAGTGGATGTGCTCTCTACACCACAACCTCCTTGCTATATTGTTTGAAGAAAACCTGTAAAGATAGAGTCTGTGTAAGGCAAATAAAGCATCTGTTTTCATGAAGGACTCCATAAAACAGTTTTCCCCCCTTTTTGGTGCCCAAGTAAGAGTGTGAGGCAAGTAGAGAAAAGAGAGTTCTTCCCACTTTTATGTAGAAGAGGGCATGGCTCAGCACATGACAGATCAGAAAACAAAAGGACTTTTATCTGAGTCCTCCTTTGCTTTAGAGTAGGGTAAGAGCAACAGAAAAATACAATCTCCATTTTTTTTTCTGTAACAATTTTTTTATTTCAATTTCAAGATGAAAAGGGAGGACCCAAGGTGACAGCATTTAACAGGACTGGATAATCTCTAAATTGAAATTAAGTGAAGGAAGGAATGCAGGATGAATGTCAGAGCTAAGGCAAGGGGATAAATTACTTGCTAGATGATCAGATACATTTGATAACTTTCTTTTTGCTGCCTACTCTTTTTTTTTTATTGTGTTACATGTATACATATCTCCCCATTGCCCCCCTCCCTCCCAGGAATACCCCAAACCTCCAGTGTCTATGTTCATTGGTTATGCTTATATGCATACATAGAAGTCCTTTGATTGATCTCTTATCTCCCCCACCTCTCTTTAATCTTCCTGCTATAATATCAGTCTGTTTGATGCTTTACTGCCTCTGTATCTATTCTTTTGTTCATCAGTTTACAATTTTCTTTATTATCCACAAATGAGGGAGAGCATATGGTGCTTCTCCTTCATTGACTGGCTTATTTCACTAAGCATAAGGTTCTCCAGTTCCATCCAGGTTGCTGCAAATGCTAAGAATTCCTTCTTTTTAATGGCAGCATAGAATTCCATTGTGTAGATGTACCACAGTTTTCTGATCCACTCATCTGCTGACGGGCACGTAGGCTGTTTCCAAATTGTAGCTATTGTAAATTGTGCTGCTATGAACACAGGGGTGCATAAATCCTTTCTGATTGGTGTTTGTAATTTCTTAGGATAAATTCCTAAGAGTGGGATTGCTGGGTCAAAAGGGAGATCCATTTTTAGTTTTTTAAGAAAACTCCATACTGTTCTCCACAGGGGCTGCACCAGTCTGCATTCCCACCAATAGTGCACAAGGGTTCCTTTTTCTCCACATCCTCGCCAACACTTGTCATTTGTTCATTTGTTGATGATTGCCATTAAGACAGGTGTGAGATGGTATCCCATTGTCATTTTGATTTGCATCTCTCAGATAAGTAGTGACTTTGAAGATGTTTTCATGTGTGTCCTGGCCTTCCTTCTCTCGTCTTTCGAAAAGGTTCTATTTAGGTCCATTGCCCATTTTTTTTATTGGATCATTTATCTTCATCTTATTAAGTTGTATAAGTTGGATGTAGATGTTGGAGATTAAATCTTTATCAGTGATAACATTTGCAAATATGTTAAACCTTTATCAGTGATAACATTTGCAAATATGTTTTCTTGTTGTTTTGTTGATGGTTTTTTTGGCTGTGCAAAAGCTTTTTATTTTGATGTAGTCCCATTTGTTTATTTTTTCTTTAGCTTCCCCTTGGAGCAGTATTAGTGAAAAAGTTCTTTTGGCATGTGTCTGAGATTGTGTTGTCTGTGGATTCCTCTAGTATTTTTATGGTTTCCCACCTAATGTTTAAGTCCTGTATCCATTTTAAGTTTATTTTTGTACTTGGTGTAAGTTGGTGTGCCAGTTTCAATTTTTTTTGCATGTATCTGTCCAATTTTCCCAACACCATTTATTGAAGAGGCTGTCTTGGCTCCATTGTATGTTCATGCCTCCTTTGTCAAATATTTATTGAGCATAGTTTTTTTGGGTGGATATCTGGATTCTCTATTTTACTCCATTGGTTTATGTCTGTTCTTATGCCAGTACCAGGCTGTTTTGAGAACAGTAGTTTTGTAATATAGCTTGAAATCTGGTATTGAGATCCACCTACGTTATTCTTCTTTTCCAGGATTGCTGTGGCTATTCACGGTCTTTTTTTGTTCCAGATGAATCTTTGAAGAGTTATTTCTAGGTCTGTGAAATACATCGTTGGTATTTTAATGGGTAGTGCATTGAATCTATAGATTGCTTTGGGTAGTATGGAAATTTTAATGATGTTGATTCTCACAATCCATGAACATGGTATGCTCTTCCATCTGTTTATGTCTTCCTCTATCTCTTTTTTCAGTGTCCTGTAGTTTTCTGCATATAGGTCTTTTCCCTCCTTAGTTAGTTTTATTCCCAGGTATCGTAATTTTTTTTTTTGCGATGGTAAATGGGATTGCATTTTTAGTCTCTCTTTCTGTAATTTCACTATTAGTGTAGAGAAATGCCACAGATATCTTGGCATTAATTTTGTATCCTGCTACATTGTCGAATTTGTTTATTAAGTCAATTAGTTTTTGGATGGAGTCCTTTGGGTTCTGTATGTACAGTATCATGTCATCTGCAAATAAGGACAGCTTTACTTCTTTTTTTCCTATTTGGATGCCTTTTATTTCTTCTTCTTGTCTAATTGCAATGGTTAATACTTCCAGTACTATGTCAAACAGGAAAGGTGAGAGTGGGCATCCCTGTCTTGTTCCTGTTCTTAGATAAAATGGTTTTAGGTTTTGCCCATTGAGGATGATGCTAGCTGTGGGTTTATCATATATGACTTTTTGATATTGAGATATGATCCTTCTATTGCCACCTTGCTGAGAGTTTTTATCAAGAAAGAGTGTTGGATTTTGTCAAATGCTTTTTCTGCATCAATTGATATGACTATGTGCCTTTTTTCTCTCAATTTGTTTATGTGATATATCACGTTTATTGATTTGTGGATATTGTACCATCCTTGCATTCCTGGGATAAATCCTACTTGGTCATGTATATGATCTTTCTGATGTACTGCTGGATCTGACTTGCTAGAATTTTATTGAGGATTTTGGCATCTATGTTCATGAGAGATATTGGCCTGTAATTCTATTTCCTTGTGTTGTCTTTATCTGTTTTTGGTATTAGGGTGATGCTGGCTTCATAGAAGGTGGTTGGAAGTGTTCCTTCTTGAATATTTTTGAATAGTCTGAGGAGGATAGGTTTTAATTCTTCCATGAATGTTTGGTAAAACTCTCCTGTGTAGCCATCTGGTCCTGGGCTTTTGTTTGCTTGAAGCTTTTCGATGACTGCTTCAATTTCTTCCATAGTTATTGGACTATTGAGATGTTTAGATTCTTCCTGATTGAGTTTTGGAAGGTCATATTTTTCTTGGAATATATCCATTTCTTGCAGGTTGTCCAATTTGTTCGAATTGAGTTGCTCATAGTAGTTTTAACAATCCTTTGTATTTTGGCAGGGTCTGTTGTTATTTCACCTCTTTCATTTCTGATTTTGTTTATTTGGGTCTTCTCTCTTTGCTTCTAGGTGAACCTGGCTAGAGGTCCATCAATCTTGTTTATCCTTTCAAAGAACCAGCTCTTTGTTTTGTTGATCTTTTCAATTGTTTCTTTGGTCTCCATGTTGTTTATTTTGGCTCTGATCTTTACTATTTCCTTCCTTCTGCATACATTTTGCTTTCTTGTTGCTCTCTTTCTAGCTCTTTGAGTTGTAGTGTTAGGTAATTTATTACAATTGTTTCCTGTTTTTTGCAGTAGGCTTGTATTGCTTTGAACTTCCCTCTCAAGACTGCTTTATCTGTATCCCATAAATTTTGTATTGTTGTGTTGTCATTGTCATTTGTTGCCATGATTTTTTTTTTACTTCTTCCTTGATCTCTCTGGTTACCCAGTCGTTATTTAATAGCATGCTGTTTAGTCTCTATGTGTTTGATTTCTTTTGGACTGTTTTTATTGTAGTAGATTTCCAGTCTTATGCCACTGTGGTCTGACAAAATGCTTGAAATGATTTCTATCTTCTTAAATTTGAAGAGACTTTTCCTATGACCCAACATATGGTCTATCTTTGAAAATGACCCATGTACACTAGAGAAGAATGTATATTCTGTGGCTTTGGAGTGAAATGTTCTGAAGATGTCAATTAATTTCATCTGGTCTAGTGAGTCATTTAGGATTGATGTTTCTTAGCTGATTTTTTTGTTTAGAGGATTTGTTCAGTGGTGTCAGTGTGGTATTAAAGTCTCCTACTATGATTGTATTGTTGTCAATCTCTCCTTTAATATCCTCCATGAGTTTTTTTATTTTTTAATCTATTTAGGTGCTCCTATATTGGGTGCATATATGTTTACCATAGTTATTTCTTCTTTTTGGATTGTTATTTCTTCTTTTAGTATTATGAAGTGGCCTTCTTTATCTCTTGTTATGTCCTTCAATTTGAGCACTAATTTGTCAGATATAAGTATTGCAACCCCACCTTTTTTTTCATTTCCATTTGCCTGAAATACCATCTTCCATCCCTTCACCCTCAATCTGTGTGCATCTCTTTTTCTGAGGTGGGTTTCCTAAAGACAGCAGATATATGGGTAATGTTTTCTCATCCAATCGTTTACCCTTTGTCTTTTGATTGGAGCATTCAATTTGTTTACACTTAAAGTTATTATTGATAGGTACTTATCTTTTGCCATTTTTAGTCTTTACTGCCGAGTTCCTCCTTTGCTTCCTATTTATTTTATTTACAGCAGACTTTTTAACATTTCTTGCATTGCTGGTTTGGTGGTCATATATTCCCTTAGTTCTTTTTTGTCTGTGAAGCTCCTGATTTCAACTTCAATTTTGATTGAAAGCCTTGCTGGGTACAGTATTCTTGGATTCAGACCCTTCCTTTTCATGACTTTGTATATTTCATTCCATTCCCTTCTGGCCTACTGAGTTTCTGTTGAGATATCAGTAGCTAGTCTTATGGGGGTTCCTTTGTAGATAACTTTTTGTTTCTCTCTGGCCACTTTTAAGATTCTTACTTTGTCGTTGGTATTTGCCAATTTAATTATAATGTGCCCTGGTGTCGGTTTTTTGGGGTTCATTTTGTTTGGGACTCTGTGAGCTTCTTGGATTTGTGTGGGGTTTTTCTTTCCTATATTGGGAAATTTTCTGTTATTATTTCTTCAAACAGGTGTTCTATTCTTTCTTTTCTCAGTTCCCACTCTTTCTGGAACCCCAATTATATGAATGTTGTTTTGTTTCATGTTATTCCAAAGTTCCCTTAGGCTCTCCTCTTGCTTTTTAATTTTTTTTTTCTAGAACCTGCTGTACTTGAGTATTTTTTTCCTTTCTTGTCTTATAGCTCACTGATGTGATCCTCTGCTTCTTCTAGCCTACTTTTGATGCTTTCTATTGAGTTCTTTATAGCAGTGATGTCATTTTTCATTTCTTCTTGATTATTTTGATTTCTTATAGCTTCTTTTGCATTTCCTCTTGGCTCTTACATTGTCAATTTTGTCTTCCATTCTTTTCAGCCACCTTATGACTATTTTTCTGAACTCTTTCTCTGGCAAGTCTATTTGTTTTTCTATTTTGATTACTTCATTTTCTGGTGATACCAGCTTTTCTGTCCTTTGTGGGCTGTTTCTTCATCTGCCCATGGTTTTTCTTCTCTTGGTGTCTGGTTATGTAGTACTCTCTCCCATGTTGATTTAAAGGCACAAACTACAACATGACCAGGTATAACACACAAGGCACTTATTCCAGGTGAAATCTGACCTTTCCGTGTGGTCTGTGGAGCTCCTTTGAGTACGAGTTATACGCCGATTGCTGTTCAGTGGGAGTTGCAGCTGTAGCTTTTAAGACCATCGTAGACATCCAGTTTCCCCTTCACAATGGCGTGGTCTCCACATTTGTGCTGGTGGCTCCGGCAGAGAAAAACCCTGTGGCAGTGAGGCTGCCTGGTCAGTGAACCCCATCCAGCATCCTCACCTTTCTCCTCCCTTTAGCTTTTTCTTATCTGTGAAGTTCTTTATCTGCCCTTTAATTCTGAATGATAGCTTTGCTGGATAGAGTATTCTTGGTTGTAGGTTCCTGCTATTCATCACGTTGAATATTTCTTGCCACTCTCATGTGGTCTGCATAGTTTCTGTTGAGAAATCAGTTGACTATTGTATGGGTGCTCCCTTGTAGGTAATTCACTCTTTTTCTCTTACTGCTTTTAATATTCTCTCTTTGTCTTTTACTCTTGATATTTTAATTATGATGTGTCTTGGTGTAGTCCTCTTTGGATTCCTTTTATATGGGGTTCTGTGTGCTTCCTGGACTTGTAATTATATTTATTTCACCAGATGTGGGAAGTTTTCAGTCATTATTTATTCAAATAGGTTTTCAGTATCTTGCTTTCTTTCTTCTTTTAGCACCTCCACAATTCTGATGTTGGTATGCTTGAAGCTGTCTCAAAGGTTCCTTACATTATCTTCACATTTTTGGGTTCTTGTTTCTTCTTGCTTTTCTAGTTGAGTGTTTTCTGATTCTTTATATTTCAAATTTTTGACTTGATTCTTGCCTTCCTTTATTCTGCTGTTAGATCTCTATATAATATTTTTTATTTCAGTCAGTGTATGTTTAATTTCTAGTTGGTCCTTTTTCATCTCTAGTTGGTCCTTTTTCTTCTCCTCTTGGGTTTTGCTAAATTTATCTATCTTTTCTAGGATATTCTTGAAAAACCTTATAACCATGGTTTTGAATTCTATATCCAGTCATTTGTTTTCCTCCATTTCTTTTGTTTGTGATCTCCTCCTTTTTCTCAGCATTTTTACTATGCTGGGAGAACTTTTGTGTTGGATTCAGCCTTATGATACAAGACTTGCAAAACTGCAAAAGTCTCTCTGTTGAGCTTGGGAAGCATGGAGTCTCAGGGCTTAATGGACCACCTTGCCTTCCAGTCAGCTCCACTCTACATGGCCCCTGAGTCTCACATATCTCTTTATCTGCTGGAGTGGTCCCTGTGTGCATGCACTGTGCCTCTAGACCGCTGCCTTTCTGTCTCCTCTGCACTCCTGGACTATATGAGTCTGGGTCCCCAAGGTCTCACCCAAAATTGGGGTTTAGTGGAATTAGAAGTGGCACAGTGAAAGCCAGTGGCACAATCAGGAGTTGGTCTTCTATGCACAGTGTTGTGCATGCCACCAGACTTCTGCCCTTTCGCGGTTCCCCTAAATTTCCATGCACTTCTCCCTTTTCACAGTCCAAATTCCCCTGTATGAGATTCAGCTGGACTTGGGTTTAGTGCCATAGGATAAGGGGTTTAGTGCAATTGGGAGTCTCCATCTCCCACCTACCAGAGATATCCAGTCAGATAATCTGGGACCCACTCTCTCCATGAATGTATCTTTGTACCTCAGCGTTTTGTAGCTCCTCTGGGTCTCCATGAACTCCTCTCTTTCCTTCTAGTTGTGGAATTTCCACTCAGCCAGTTTTCCTGTGGTTCTGGATGATGTCCATTCTGTCTTTTAGTTGTAGTTTTGAAATTGTTGTGAGAAGCAGCAGTGTAGGTGTTTACCTATGCCACCATCTTGGATTCTCCTAATTTAATTCTTGTGTAATACATTTAAAATATTTCTTTACAAGTTAATGTAAATTTGCACCATTCATTCATTTTCTGATTCATTTATTAATAACTAGAGATCTGGTGCATGAAAATTCATGCATTTGGGCAGTGGAGGGGGGCCTTCAGAGGATATCTATCTACTGGCTTAGGCCTACTCTCCAAGAGATTGGGTCTAAGCTGGCAGGCAGACATCCCTCTGGCAGTCCAGGAGCTCTTGGCAGTTATCTGACTAATGGCTTAGGTTGGGTCCCCAGAGGAAGGGTGCCTCAATCAGCAGTTGGACATCCTTAGCGCTGCCATGGAGGTAGGAAAAGCTCCTATCACTGCTGCTGGGCTGGCCAGTCATGAGCTGGCTTCTGGCTGAGTGGCACTCCCTCTGTGAAGTATAATGACCGCTAGGAGACAGCTCCTGCATTGAGTGTCTGCTCCCTAGTGGTCATTGTGCATTATAGCAACTGCTGATCTCCCATAAGAGTCACTTACATATTAACCTTTTATTATGTAGGATTGTGAAGTGTTTAAAAACTGTGCATCATCAAAAACACATTATCTTATACTGAGAAAGAATTGCTACTTATGGCATATTGTATTTAATAACAAATTAAAAGTAAATACACAATAATATTTTGTGCTAACAAATACCATCTGCCTTTCCTAATACACTGTCCTTAAAGTACTGAAAACTTTTCCTTTCAATTTTTTTTAGATCCAGACCTACAGCGAAACTCATAGTGAATGCAGCTGACTCAAATTTAAAGATGAATTATTGCTTTTGGGAAAATATAAAGTAGAATTTTACAGTAATCAAATGAAGTACAAAGCAGATCAGATTCTGGAAATATTTTTATATTTGTTCTAAATGTTCTATGTTTTGATTCATTCATCCATTAAAATATTTAATCAATTAGAATTAAGTGTAAGACTGTGAATCATAAGAAAAAAATATTATAATGAATAGAGAGTAGTATATTAAAATAAAATATGGTGCTACATTTTTGCTAAAAATTATAAAGCAAAACGATTTAAAATAAAAAGACCTTTCCAAACATGTCAAGGGTAAAATGTAAAAGTACCATAATTCTATTACAAATTTTACTAAGTTAAAATCTATTGAAAATGTTTTTTTGTTATATTTCCTCTTTGAAAACCAACTGCTCCTATTAAAAAATAGCCAAGGCAGAAAACTACACTCCACTTTTGGCAGCATTTCTCACAGGACTCTGACAGCTATCAGCAAAGTAAAGGAAGAAAATAAACTGTGCGCACAGAGTTGGTAGCCCCAACTATAGAGAGGAGAATTGTCATAAAGGCCTATTTTGGGGAAATGCCATTGTTTAAATAGTCAGCTCTAAGACAGCTTTGAGAGAGCAGTCACAGTCTCCTAGTAAAGTTGTGGAACTGAGGAGCAATTACAACCCAGCCATTCTATTAAGTAGACCTGTTAATGATTCTCTTCAGCCTCCAAGGCCCAGAGCTTGACTCTGTCACATGCAGCTCAGAGAACTATAAGCATGAAGGGAGGCAATGCATCCTTTGCTTCCCCACAAATGCCATCAAAAAGGCAGAAGAGGATAGGATTTAAGCAGGCAAATTTGGTTAGTGATACTAATAACACATACTAACAATTTTCAGGAATATGATCTAAATTATATTTCTCAAACCATGGAAACTGAGATAAAAGTGGACCATATACTACTTAAAAAATATAAAATGCAGAATGTAGTGACCTTATTTATTGAATTTCTGGCAGTATTCTAACGTCATTAAAGCTCATTACTTTATTAAACCATTTTTAGAGTAAACATTTTTAGCAATGAGAAAACTGATGCTCTGAAATACTCCATATCTTGAATCATTCAGAGGTCAATTTGGCTCCAGTAGTCATCTCACTTCACCAAACACAAACTTTCATCAGATGAAAATGCTGAAAGTAAATATTTAAATGGAAAAAATGATAATACATTGTAATAAGTCTCCTAGATAAGGGAGACTTGAGAGGTTATGATGGACTCTGTATTCAAGTTGGTATCTTCTCTTACTGTTTGTATACATTCCACCCAACTATTTAACTGAAATATAAAAACACTATGCCAAGGACTATTATTGAACACTGAATAATAGTTACAGATAAAATATTCATCTGAACATTTCAGATTGTATGATTTTCAAATAGAGTATAAATTTCTGAGGACAGGCATGGTATCATTCTCATTTGTGGCCTCTCTGGTATCTTTTCTCATATTATGGGGAAAAAAGACTTAGCTCATTATTTTTCATTATTTTTAGAATAATTAAATAAATAATTTTGGCATTTGGAAAATATCTCACTCCCTTTGTTAAGTTGAAACTCTGGCCATACTAATTCCATCAAAGCAAGTTCTATAAACTCTCAAAGCCTCTGTTTTGACATCTATAAAATGGAGATAGGAACAAAATCTACATATAAGGAGTTCATTTGATTGTTTTGTTGTCATCAGTCATCAAGAGTATCCTAGAATTAAATAGAAAAGAGTACCCTAGAATTTTTAGACTTTATGTGAATATATATCTTCTATTGTGGATCATACCTTGTTGCTTTATGCAGTACAAAAATATTATCTTATAGTTTGCAAGTGAGAAGTACAGAATAGTTTTCACTGGACTAACCTCCAGTTGTTCACTGAGCAGAATTTTCTCTGTAGACTCTAGGAGGAGAGTCCTTTTTCTTTCTTCTTCAGCTTCTGAAGGCCTCCCCAGGCCTTGGCTCATGACCCCTTCCTCCATCCTCAAAGTCAAAATCATAGCACCTTCAATTCTCTCAGACTCCAATCCTCCTGCTTTCATCACTCACTTATAAGGACCCCCTGGGATTATATTGCATTTATTTTGAGAAACCAAGATATTCTTTCTGTTTTAAGATGACTAATTACTCATGTCTACCAAATAAGGTAATATATTTGACAGGAGTAAGGTAACATATTTAAATATTTGGGAAATTCCAAAGTGGATATCTTTGGGGGCAATAAGTTTATTATAATGACTACCATAGTTTCCATGGTTGATTCAATATTGGCTATATTCCTTCTAATTCTGTGTGATACATATTCAATAGTAATGACGAGATATATTAAATTAATTACTTCAATAAAGTAACCATGAGACCTACTCTGGTGTATTTTAAACAGTGACTAGATATTCTTTAGGATATTTTATTTAAATGTAGAATACTTGGTAAAGCATATAAACCATTTTGACACTTAACTTTTTAACAAAATTTAAAAATCTTTTCTGTTGAGAGTATTATACATGTCACCATTTTCCCTACTATTGCCCTCCTCCATCTGGACCCAGCCTTGCCTCAGGCCTTCACCACCCTATTGTCTGTGTCCATAGGTAAAGCATATATGCATATAAGTTCTTTAGTTAAAATCTTCTTCCCCCTTCCCTCTGAGATTTCTGAATATGTTCTGAGATTCCTCAGTCTGTTCCATGCCTCTGGTTCTATTTTGTTCATCAGTTTATTTTGTTCATTAGATTACTTGCTCATTTATTTTGATTTTTAGTTTAAATTATTGATAGATATGTATTTATTGTCATTTTATTTTTTATAATTTTATTATTTTTCTTCTTAATCTTAAAGAAGACTCTTCAACATTTCATGTTAGATGGTGATGAACCTTTATTTTTTTCTTGTCTGTGAAGTGTTTTATCTGACCTTCAATTCTAAATGAAAGCTTTGCTGGGTAAAGTAATATTGGTTGTAGATCCTTGTTATTCATCACTTTCAATATTTCTGGCCTGCAAAGTTTCTGTTGAGAAATCAGCTGATAGTTATATGGGCACTTTCTTTTAGGTAACTAAATGCTTTTTTCTTGCTGCTTTTAAGATTTTCTTTGAGTTTAACCTTTGGCATTTTAATTATGATGTGTCTTGGTGTGGGACTCTTTACATTCAACTTGTTTGGGATTCTGCACTTTCTGGACTTACTTGTAAGTTTATTTCTTTCACCAAGTTTTCTGTCATTATTTTTTTCAAATAGGTTTTCAATTTTTTTTGCTCCCTTTCTTCTCCTTATGGTACCCCAATGATGTGAATGTTGGTACACTTGAAATTATCCCAAAGACTCCTTACACTGTCTTCATATTTTTTTTAAATATATTTTATTGATTTTTTACAGAGAGGAAGGGAGAGGGAAAGTCAGAAACATCAATGAGAGGGAGACATTGATCAGCTGCCTCCTGCACACACTGCTACTGGAGATGTGCCCACAGCCAAGGGACATGCCCTTGACTGGAATTGAACCTGGGACCTTTCAGTCCGCAGCCCGAAGCTCTATCCACTGAGCCACACTGGTTTTGGCTGTCTTCATATTTTTTAATTCTTTTTCTTTTTGCTCTTCTGATTGGGTGTTTTTTGCTTTCTCATATTTCAAATCATTCATTTGATTCTCAGAAAACTCTAATATACTCTTGATTCCCTATAAATTATTCTTCATTTTAGTTAATGTATTCTTCATTTCTGACTGGTCCTTTTTCATGTTTTCTCACATGGTCTCACTAGGTTCCTTGAAATTCTCACTAAGTTATGTCACATTTTCACTAAGTTCCTTGAGCATCCTTATAACCATTATTTTGAATGCTATATCTAGCAGCTTGCTTGTCTCCATTTATTTTAGTTCTATTTCAGGAGGTTTCATTTGTTCTTTCATTTGTGATATGTTTCATTGTCTCTGCATTTTGGATGCTTACTTATATTTGTTTCTATATATTAGATAGAGCTGCTATGTCTCCTGGAGTTGGTAGAGTGGATTTATGTAGTGGGTGTCCTGTGGGGCCCAGTTGCTTAGCCTCTCCAATCACCTGAGCTTGGCACTCTAAGTGTGGGCTTTGTGCACTATCCTGTTGTAGTCGAGCCTTGATTGTTGTTGCTGTTACTGGGAGAAAATGACCCCCCAAGCCAACTGGCTGTGAGGACCAGCCATGACTGAAGTGGAAGAGATGTTATGCAGGAGATACCCCTATGGAGCAGGACTTGCTTCAGAGGGGCTTTGGTGCTCTCCGAGTCTGTCCCTTGTATATGTTGTTCATGAATGTGGTAGGGTTGTAGCCTTATGTGGTCTGAAGCTGTACACAGAGTTCATTGGCTCTGGGGCCTCTTGGGAGGTTAAAAGTCAGCCACTGCCTGTGCATTGCCTGGAGGTATTAGGCAAGAGCTACAGAGTGATCTGAAGATTGCTGCTACTTGTGTTGGGTCTAGAGGTTCCTACTCAAGACCAAGCTATAAATGTTGGCAAGCTGCTGCTATTGTGAGGTCTGGGGCCACTCATCAAAAGGTATGATGTGTGTTGATTCCAGCTGTGAATTGTTTGAGATATTTTAGGAAAGTCTAAACAGACAGGCCATTCATATAGAAAAACCACTCTAAACAGCTTGAGTGGAGCTGCAAATAGTGTGAAGTGGAATCTCAGGGCATCACCACAGCAGAGAAAACAGTGTGGACCAGGCTGGTGGAAACTCAGATATGGCATCCAGTCAGCTCTGTGATGGCAGAGGTCCCAGTGTAGGAACAATGACCTCTGCGAGCACCCCTATTTGGGAGAAATGCCACCCCCAAGTTCTTGTTCTGATGTGAGACAATATAGTTCATCTCTCTATGTCCCTGAATCCCACAAGCCACTACCCCAGTGCTGGAGCTCAGAGGGAGTGAGTCTGTTAAGTCCCTATGCTGGCCCTTTACGAGGAACTGCCTGGGACTCCAACAGTGTCTGTGTCACTCAGCTACACTCACTGCTGCTTTTAAAAAACAAACAAAAAAAACAACAACAAAAAAAATCCAAGTTATGGAGACTTTTCTTCCCAGCTCTGGAACCCTGGGCTGATGGTTCTGGTGGGTGGTTTAGACCCCTTGCTCCTCATAAAATGCCTCTGCAGCTAAGATATCCCTCCCAATTAAAAATACACCACACATTCTGCACTAATTAAAACTTTATTTCTCTAGTTTTAGGGCTTCTATTTAGCCAGACTTCGAGCAAGTCTGAATGATGGTTGCTCTGTATTTTAATTGTAATTTTAGTATGGTTGTGAAGGGATGTGAGTAATTCTTTTACCTACGCTACATCTTGGTTCCTCTCCATTTTGACATTTTAGAATTGGTAGTTTCCCTAAAGCAACACAAATGTTGACGGTTGATTGAATTAATGCATAAGAATAAACTGTTTATGATAAACCTCTATACTTAATTTTTCCTGTAACCTGGGGATACATCTATGAGTGCTATCCTATTTTTCAGTAAGAGGTGATACTTTGTGAATACCATCAAAACCAATTACTATTTGTCTATTTTGGGAGCCAATGAGGCAGAGAATTAATCAACAAATTTCAGAAATCATTTACAAGTTTATGGCTAAACCATTTACTGCTGCAGGCATCAGACTTATGGAGCATTTGCAAAAATGCAAGTTTGTAGGGTTAAAGTGTCATGACAGAATTTAAAAAAATATTTGCTTATTTATTTTAAACTTTCAAAGTATTCTGAACTTCAGTATTTATGTTTTAATTTTACTAATAAATAAGTTCCTACAGCCAAACTGAACGATAAGTTCTCTGAAGAAACAAACCGAAATTCGGAAGTCACTTGGTTAAATTATTCCAAAATCTACATTAAAGTAAAATGTTAATGGCAAAACCTGAACCATATTAACATTGCATTAAATTTCTTTTACAATAAGCAGTAAACACTTGTAAATTTTTATTTCTATAAATGATGAATTATAGTAAAGAATCAGTTGCCTAAGACAAAGAAAACTACATTTCATATCTTAACATTTTTCATGATCCAGTTTCCTTTTAAGTTCTAAGATACTGACACAGATAATAAAAATATACTAATTCAAGTTCTACTTTGGTAAATCTTTTTAAAGATTTTATCATTTGTTTTGAAATTTTAAATATTAAAAGAAAAATCTAGTGTTTTCTACTCTGACATATTGTGAGCTTGGAAGTCATCACTTCCATTCTCAAAACAAGAAAAATAAACTGAACAGACTGGAAATCAACAGCTCTTCTTAGATTTATCACAGAATTGAGGCCACATGCAAACTTCTGCCTCCAAAATAGGAAAATGAGAGACAAGTGGCTATCAGCCCATCACTACCCAGGAATAGCAGCCCAAGAGCAGAAGCCCAAGATGGAACCAATGTTGGTAGGAAGACTTTAAATTCTAATAGACAAATAGCTAGAGACTAAATGTAGACTATAGTGCGATGATAATTAATCAGAGGACTATAGGATACCTCCCCTGCCCTTCACACCTTATCAGTACATCAGTCAGACAGCTGTATGACACTAAAAAATTACAATGCTCAAACCCTAGTGAATGAGTCTTTAGAAAAATTCATTGGCAGCAAGGGTGGCAAAAACAAGAGTAATACAGAAATGTTAGCATCGAACAATAAAATTTACAAGAAACTGTAAACACAATTTAACTTCTAGACAGGTACTCTAAAACCTCATTTATGAGAGATGAAAATTATAAGAAAGAAAGGAAAAGCTAAAAATCAAAACAATGTAACAGAAATTTAAAAAAATAGATTTGATAGGTATATCAGTAAACTGGATATATTAAGGAAAGAATCAGTGAGCTAGAAGATATGTTAAATAGAAGCTTCTAAAACTTAAATGCAAGAATGAAAAAGGGGGACCAAAATCCCCAAGAACAGGGAAACAATTCTAAAGTTTAGAACATATTTGTAATGAGAATACCAAAAAGAGAAGGTGAGAAAGAAAAATAAGGAACATTTGAAGTAATAATGGCTGAGAATTTTGCAAACTTAATGACAGACTCCCAAACCACAGACACACACATACACACAAAAATGCTAAGAATAACTAGTTTATTTTCTAGCTATTTTATTTCTCATGTAATTTTATTGCAAGTCCCCTGAGGTAAATATTATTATCAATATTTCAACAAGAAAAACTACTGAGCTTAGGTAATGAGCAACTAAAAGTAAACTACAACATGGGTGATGGTTTTACCTTCAGCCTCATGCTTATATTTTAAACTGTTGTCAGTGCCTTTATGTGTGTGTTTTTCCAAAATGACTCAAGTCATTTGAGATTCAATGCTTAAAATTTCATAAAACTAAAGCTAATAAATAATGAGGTTTCTTTTTCCTTCAAGAATTTCCTGGTGTATTTTCTGTACTTAAATTTTGTGAATTTAGGATCTTTGACTTTGTGTGCAATATCCAAAAATATTATGATGAAATTCTCCAAATTGCTATTTAATTCCTTCAAGAAATCATTTCAGAGACACAAATTTCACAGATCTGTGATGAAATATTAAAGAAAGATAAATTGTTTATCACTAGAGGATGAAAATGTACATTATATTATTTTGGGCTCCTAACCTATGGAATGCAGATTTTTAATCAAAGAGAAATATTTGAAAATAAGTTTATCCTGACTGCAGATAGGCAATTTAATCACCAAACCTTCAGTCTATTTGAATGTCTTTGTAAAATTCAGAACATTTCATTTCTTCCATGTGAGGGTATCTTTTCCACTTCTCTATAGGGTAATACATATTTATTTCTATAAAATATTCCTAGAATAAAAATGGACTCTGAATAAAATTATTAAAAATATGTCTTATATTTATTTATAAGTAAAAGGACACTTAATGATATAAACATTATCAATGTGTCTCTGAAATCTTTATTATTCATTCTGGTCTATTGCTCAATTGATACACATCAGCCAGAAAAAGAAAGATAAATTAATGAGGTATAGGTGAAAGTAAATTCATACTATGTCAGGGGGAAAAAAGAATGAATGAAGCATTTGTTGGAATGTTTTCAGACTATTCTGGCAGTAATTGGGTGATTTGATGAGACTTTACATAGCTACATTTTCAAAAGACTAAAGATACTTTAATAGTGTTTATCCTATATAATAAAACAGTAATATGCAAATTGACCCTCATACTCTCTCACAAGATGGCCACCTCCATGTATTCAAAGATGGATGCCACAAGATGGCCAGCAGGGGAGGGCCCTTAGGGGTGCCCAGGTCAGCAGGAGAGGGCATTTGAGGTGGATCAGACCTGCAGGGGAGGGAAGTTGAGGGAAATTGGGTTGGTAGGGGAGCAGTTAGGTGTCAATCAGGCTGTCAGGGGATTAATTAGGGGGTGATCAGGCTGGCAGGGAGGCAAGCAGTTAGAAGCTAGCAGTCCCAGATTGTGAGGGGAATGCCCAACTGCCAGTTTAGGCTCGATACTATAGGGCCTTAACCAGCAGTTGGACATTCCCCAAGGAGTCCCAGATTGGAGAGGGTGCAGGCTGGGCTGAGGACACCCACCCCAATGCACAAATTTCATGCACCAAAATGTACAGATAAAATGTTTCCTAATACCACATGGTGAGTTTTTATTTAAGTAATTTAGATATTTATATACTTATTACCTGAAGCTTTCATTGCTGAAAATTGTACCTAAAGATAGGTACTGCAAGAGGTAAATATATTTGGAGGGATAGTTAGTGAAATTTGATAAGCTAAATATAAGCATAAAGTAGAATGATTTCAGGATTACCGAGTAATCTGTATTTACTCAAATATCTACTCCAACACTTAAAATACTAACTTTAAAATCAATAACAAACTATGAGTGAATAACTCAGGAATGGGGAAGAGAGAGATGCAACCTGTATTGGGATAAGGAAATCCAAAGTAAAACTGGTAAGATGCTAGGGATCAGCCTTTTCCTAAAATGAAATAGAATGACACAAAATAAACATTGCATGGCTCAGAACATTGTGCCAAAATGCCATTATATTATTTATTTTCTCTGGACCAACAGATGGGAATTTTAATAAAATAATATCCACTAATACAAAAACATGTATGCAAAATTTAGTGTAATTATGTTCTCCAGGTCCATTCATGCTGTTACAAAGAATAAAATTGTCTTCCTTTTTATGGCTGAGTAATATTCCATTGTGTAAATGTACTACAGCTTTTTTATCCACTCATCAATTGATTGGCACTAGGGCTGCTTTCAAATCTTGGCTGCTATGAACATAGGAGTACATATGTTCTTTCGAATTAGTGTTTCAGGATTTTTTGGATAAATTCCCAGAAGTGGGATCACTTAGTCATAAGGCAGTTCCACTTTTCATTTTTTGAAATCACTCCATATGTTTTCCATAGTGGCTGCTCCAATCTGAATTCCCACCAACAAAGGTTCCATTTTCTCCACATTCTCACCAACATTTATTGTTTGTTGATGTATGGATGATTGCCATTCTGATAGGTATGAGGTGTTATCTTTGTGGTTTTAATTTGCATTTCCTGATCATTAGTGACATTGAGTATATTTTTATATGTTTATTGGCCATTTGTATGTCCTCTTTGAAGAGGTGACTAGTCAGGTCTTTTGCCCATTTTTTAAAAATTTGATTTTTTTTTTGGTGGTGAGTTTTATAAGTTCTTTTTAACTTTATCAGATGTACCATTAGTGAAAATGTTTTCCCATTCAGTGAGTTGTCTTTTCATTTTGTTGATGTTTTCCATGCTGTGCAAAAACTTTTGTTTTGTGTAGTCCTATTTGGTTATTTTTTTCTTTTATTTCTCTTGCCTGAGGAGATGTAATAGAAAAAAATATTTCTCCAAGAAATGTCCAAGATTTTACTGCCTATGGTTTCTTATATGACTTTTATGGTTTCAAGTCTAACATTTAAGTTTATAATCCATTTTGAGTTAATTTTTTTTGTGAGGCATAAACAGGAAGTCTAGTTTTATTTACTTTTTTATGGATCTGTCCAATTTTCCAAACACCATTTATTGAATAAATATAAAATAAGCCAGTGAGAGAAAGACAATACCATATCATTTCATTCATATGTGGAATTTAATGAACAACCGAACTAACAAGCAAAATAGAGACAAATTTATAGAGAGCAGGCAGACAGCTCTGGTGTCTCTCTCTCTCTCTGTGTGTGTGTGTGTGTTTGTGTGTGAGAGAGAGAGAGAGGAGGGGTGGGGAAGATTCAGGGAGCTGAAGAGGAATTAAGAAAGAAAAAAAGAGGAAGTACTCATGGACTTGGACAATAGTTAAGTGATTGTGGCAGAGGTGAAGTTGGAAGAGGGCATAGAGGGGATAAATGCTGATGGATAAAATAAAATAAATTAATGTAATAAGTTTAGAAACAATAGTAAAATAAACTGTCAAGAATGGAAAAAATATATTTAAAATGTGTATTCCTATATAACCTAAAATTCTGCTCTCTCATCAAATGATATACCTAATAAAGATTACACACACTTAACTTCACATTAAATATTATTTGAGTTGTTTTTAAAATATAATTAAATGAAGTGGCTATCTAACATATCCAAATCCCTTTCATTTGATAGTAATATCATCATTGAATTTGATTCTGTAAAGTGAAACAGATGGCAAATGTAAATTGCTTATACCAATACATAACATGTGCAAAAGGTTAATTGAACTGTCCAATTATCAATTCAGAAAACAAATATGCAGTGCTATCCTCAAAAAATTAGACATAAGTCAAGGTATTTTTTATTTATAGTCCAACTCAACTAGTGTGGTTACATCAATTACTATAATATTTTTAGCTTTATTAAAAACAAAGATTTAAATGATTATTTTAAAAATCAAATGTTCTTTGATCTCTTAAAGGATAATCTTATGCTCATGACATTGCAAATGACATTCAGATATGCTTTTACTCAATATGAATGCAGAGCAATCTTTAACCAATAAAGGGGGCAATTTGTCGATCTGTTCCATATGCAAATTCCAGTACACCAATTTCAAGCCCTGGGAGTTCTCTCAGGCAAAATTAAGCCTAGAAAGCATATTGAACCCATTAAAAATTCTGTGAAGAAGATAGTGATGCTAGCTGGTTCTAGTCTCTGAAAAATATGAAGATAAAATTGGTTAAAAAAAAAGCCAATCCTAGATCATAAATTTCAACTCTGCAGTCAGTAGGCATCTCTCTTGTTACATTTATATATATTTTTATCTCTTAATAGTTTTTTCTCTCCTTGTTATTCCTTTGTAAATTTTGTGTTGTAACTGTAATTAGATCCATGAATGGAAATAACCTATATAACTCACCTCTGTGTAAGATTATACATATACAATTTTAATATATATGATATATGTGTATATGTGCATGGGTGGGTCTTTAAGCTTGAACACTATCTATCCTCAAGTACCTTAATGGAAGATTCAGTGATATAGATGGACACCTAGTAGTGGTTTAAGTACATTTTAAATGAATAAATCAATATTTAAGGTTTTAATGTGCAGCACTTTCTAGAATATTTAGCACCACTGGAGAAAATAATAAATGTCCATGTTAATAAAACTGAATGGAGAATATCTTTCCAAGGTCCATATTCATATTTTGGAATTATTAATGGACATTATACAAACGTCCCCATTGAACCCCAAAGTAAGACTACCAAACCTCAAACTTAAACTATTACACAAATGCCTCAGTTGAACCTCAAACCTAAATTAAAATATACTACTTTATTTTTTTCAAGTATGTGCTAGTCATCAGTGTCCTAGAGTTAAATCTCCACTGATTGTTGACTATGGCTTTGACTGTGAGTTTCCCAACTACTCTCTAAATTTGTCTAAAAACTGTAAATGTTAAGTCCACTCCACTGTCTAAATATGTTGATAAATCTTCTACAATTTGTCCTAAATTAACTGGAACCACATTTTCTCTTTTCCATGCACTTCTACTTTAAGCCATTAGGATTTTCTCTAACATGTTCTGCAGTCTTCCATTCCTAAGCCTTTCCTCAAAGTGTTCCTTCTATGTGAGAAGTTCCCTATCTCTCTCTCTCTCTCCTCCACACCTTTTATTTACATTCATACAACTCTTAGTAATAAATTGAATAAATTACCTTCGCTTCCCGACAAATCAGGGAAAAGTGAGCCCTAGACACTAAACATATTGTAAGTCATTATATTCTAAAAGTGTTTTGTGGGTTATGACATTATCAATTATAAAAATACCCATTGAACATAAATAAATGAAAAACTAGGCATGATTAGAGTTTGTAGAAATAAACAATTATAGTCAATATAATGGAAAAATATCTTCCTCTCATAATTAATATCAGTATTGAATTATCAGGCTGAATATTTAATAATACAAGAGCACAGAATTGCAAGCAAGAATTGTGATAAGAGAAGTCAGTGGAAGTAAGCAAAGGGGGGACATCTGTAATATTGTTAACCATTGAATTAAAATTAATTTAGAAAAGAGCCCAATCAAATAAAAGAAAAAGAACAATGATAATCATTATGGATTGCTCACCCAAGGAGCACTAAAGATCAGCTGATGACAAAATACGGGACAAATCAAGAGTACATTGTGGCCAATAGGAAACTGCCTAGGATTCTTACATACACATATGAAGGAAAGAGGCTACCTTCATCTTGAACAGATTTTAAAGTTAATCCAGGTAAGCACAGCTCATATGCTAGAGACCTTAGAAAATTAACAACTCAACTGTATTTAAAGAGAGAAATAAAGGCAGAGGGAAAGGAAGTAGAGACAGAGGAGAAGGAATAGCAAAAGTATTGGAATAATATTGACATGGTAAGATTCCTTGTCATATAAAACAATTCTTGAGGAAAATAATAGACTTAATCAATACCTGAATTATATAGATTCCTGGCTCCTAGTAACTCTCAAATGGGGGTTACTAGATCACATTCAGTCAGTAACATATAAAAAAACAACTAAGTAAACTATGATCAAATGAACTTTTCCTAGGAGTCAGAAATTCTGTGTGTGTGTGTGTGTGTGTGTGTGTGTGTGTGTGTGTGTGTGTAAAATATATGCATTAAACAAACACTCATTGTTATGCTTTAACAATCAAATCCCAATGGTGGAAAATTTATTTTCACTAATATTGTCGAGTATGGTTGATGCTGGCAAGTATGGTAATACTAAAAATACAATGCATGTGGAACAGCTTTAAAAATAAAGGGATCTTATATTAGACAAAGATCAGGAGACATGATTTTATTTTACCAATAATACACATTCAAAAGGCCAGATTGCATGTCATTTTTCCTTTTTACCTTCCTAGGCATTTTAGTACTTGAATGGTCAGAATGTGTATTTTGCATCTACTCACAAGCACTCTGAATTATAAAGTTTTAGAAGAACCACATTGAACATTCACCTGGCCAAAGCACGTGGAATTCCTGTCAGCGATATTCTATACATTGGAAAGGAAGAGGCATTTTGAACTCAGAGGATGCTGAGAATCACAGTGTGAGAGGGTATTGCCTCCTAGAGACACTATATCTTGTTTTTGAGGTCTATCTGGGCAGCAGGGCATTAGAAAGGCAGGGCCACTTTTAGCTATATGTGCTCACTGAAGCTCAAAAAATGGAGATGATAGCACTGAACTATTATCAGGACCATATTAGGAATGTATTGCTTGAAACCAAATGAGTGCTTGAATATGAAGTATATTCACAATCTTAAATTTGTTCAAGTCAAAATAATAAACAATGGCTTCTTACAAGGCAAATATCTTGGCATTATTAATGTTAAGTTATCCTAAAATCATGTCAAAAGGGCAGATTATCCCTGAATATGTTATCACTTGCATATCATACATACATTATTAATAGTTGTGCTTTACTCTTTCAGTTAATTATGGTAGAATTATGAACATAATCTATTTTTTTAATCCTCACCTGAGGATATTCTTTCCATTGATTTTTAGGGAGAGAGGTAGAGGGATAGACAAAGAGAGAGAGAGAGAGAAATATAGATGTGAAAGATACACATTTATTGGTTGTCTCCTGCATGAGCCATAACCAAACAGGGAATCGAACCTGCAACCCAATACATGCCCTTTACCAAGAATGAAACCTCAACTTTTGGCACTCCGCAGTTGCTCTAACCACTGAAATCACCAGCCAGAGCCATAATCTAATGTATTTAATTTTCTTGAAAATTAAAAAGAATTGCCTGCTTTCTGGTGAGAACACTTGGTGTTAAAGATATCACTGTAGCACACATTTTCACATATTTAAAAAAAACTTGCAGAGTCCATGCAAATGTGAACTAAATCACCAAAAACACTTCAAGATTATCATCAGTCTAATTATGAAAATGAATTATGATGATAATAATAAACTATTCGTTCATATGTGTGTCAGTCCTTTCTTCAGGACACATGCTTCTGTCCAGCAATCTGAAACAGATTTTATGCTCCATCTGGGTAGCCTAAATACTCAATAGATCTTTCTGCTGGGTTTCTTATTCCACCAGGATTCTTTCTAAACAGTACTTTTCTTTTCTCATTGAGGATACAATGATATATCAACCAAAGTTAATCCCTAACCCCCAAATAAGAATGCTATTTGAGATGATTCATTCTCAAGTTAACATGTTCTGAATATTTTGAAAGGTGTAGTTAGCCCCACCTTCAAACCCCCCACAATGAGATTTCCACTACTATTTCCATCAACAATCATAGCAGTTGCTCTTGACAATAACCGAGCTGATGTTTGGCACTCTTGGTGGTGACAAGTGGGCCCCAAATTAGCTTGGATTTTCTGCTTACACAAAGGCATTTTTATTCAGAGCAGCAGTAACTCTTAGAGGTAAATACATAACTTCTACTATCCTTTTCTAAAAGTCCCTTCCATTATTAGAACTTAGAATTGCAAAGCAACTTTCTTAGCAATTCACAGTAAATAAAGCACTTACCTAACGGACTCTAGTTCCATGGCTCTTTTAGAAAATAATTTTTTTATGATTTGCTCAAAATTACCAAGTATGGCATTAGAAGTGTATTGTCTTCATTCTCTCTTTGCATTCTTGTAACTATCATAAAGTCTTCAAGCATATACTCTTTCTTTCACATTTCAGCAGAGCTTCTTCCTTTTGCCATGTTCTGGATGAGCATTCCATGTCTCAGCATAGTAGGTCAAATACCTATGAACTTTAAGAACCAGAATATAGTCTACATGTTTCTGTCTCCATTTTCTTCCTACCAGTTCACATTAACTCTCATAACTTCTGAGATTAGCATTCCTATTTTACAGTGCTATTACACATGAGTTGCTCTTTGACACTTCAAAAATGTTTTAAATCAAGTTTCTGTTTTAAAATAAAGCACGTAACAGCAGACCCTGTTATTCACCAGACCAACATCCATTCCTTCCTTATATTCTAACTAGAGGCCTGGTGCACAAAAATCATGTACAGGAACGGTCCCTAGGCCTGGCAGGCAATCAAAGTGCAAGTGTATGGCGTAGAAGGGCAGGTCCCCGGTGACCTCTGGGCCTTGGGCAGCACCTGATGGTCACTGTCTGTGGGGCAATCAGAGGAGCGATCAGGTCCTGCTCACACCCGCCTTGGCCTGGAGCTACCTGCTCACCTGCGCCACCATCCCCCTGCTCTTGTTGGGGTCCATTGGAACCAGCAGCACCTTCACTGCCACCTACTGCCAGCTTTGCGCTACCAATACTGCCATGTTCCACGCCCTGGTGGTCAGCGTGTGTCACAGTATGTGGTCAAACTCCCAATCGAGGGAACAATTTGCATATTAGGCTTTTATTATATAGGATAACATCTTAATTTAATCATTTGGAGAAACAAGATGCTAAACACTGACAAAAAATAAATAGAATTATGTGTGATGTGAAAATTTATCTCCCTAATTAAAAAATAATTTGACGTTAAGTCAACCAGAAAACGATGAAGAAATAAAAAGACAAAAATAAAGAGAAAAATCATTATATATCTACATCCCATCTCCTCCTCTCTATCTTTAGATATGTTTTTAAGTAAACATATGATTGGAACTTTAGTAGCCATCATATAATCATGAATGGTAGCCTGAGGAGGCAAGTGGTTACATCAAGAATATCAAAAACCTTCCCTGACCAGTTTGCCTCAGTGGATAGAGCATTGGTCTGCGGACTCAAAGGTCCCACGTTCGATTCTGGTCAAGGACATGTACCTTGGTTGTGGGCACATACCCAGTAGGGAGTGTGCTGCAGGCAGCTGATCGATGTTTTTAACTTTCTGTTCCTCTCCCTTCTTCTCTGTTAAAAACAAAAAAAATAGCAAAAATCTAAGGAAAGCTTTGGCCTTAGCTGGCATTATGACACCCTGAAATAATCAATTCTGCAATAGCCAACTCCTAGTAAGTTACCTTGATAATAAGTTACCTTTAGATATATGTTTTCTGCCTTGCAATTAGTAGCAGTCTATCCCAACCAATGTTTATGATAAAAATAATCTAAATATAATATAAGCATAGTAAAATACCTCAAAGGGAATAACTTTTCTGAATAGAAAAGTTTGGTCACACAGTTTCTCTCTGGAAAGATATTCTTAGATCATTAGTAACTGTGGCACTGAGTCTTCAGCCCCTGAATTATAGGCTTAAACATACCTTGAGGACTTCTCTACAATTGAATTTCAGCTTCTATTATTATAATTTATATTTATAAAAAATAAATACAATGCTTCTTAAACTATTTGAGCTTAAGATTTAAAAAAATGAAACTTTATAATTGATATAAAACCATTCTAAAATAGTTATCATATATAAACTAAAATTTATTTTTATTATTTTCATTTATCACTTGCTAATAGCTACATACATGTAGTTAAATGTGTGTGTGCTCTGTATATGTATGTGTAGGCAGAGTATTGTGCATGCACACTTAGCTCTCAAGAAGTCAGAGAAAGATAAGTATCACATGATTTCACTCATAAATTGAATCTACTGAATAAAATAAACTGATTAATAAAGTAGATCCAGTGATATAGAAGCAAGGAACAGACTGACAAACCTCAGAGGGAAGGTGGGTGGGAAGAAGTCAACCAAAGAACTTGTATGCATACATGCATAACCTGTGGACACATAAAATAGGGTGGTGAAGGCCTAGGATGGGCTAGAAGAAGTCAATGGGGAGGAGGGGACATAGGTAATACTTTCAATAATAAAAATTAAAATATAAAATATTTTTTGGAAAAAGGCATGAAAATTTCCTAGTATTGTCTATTGTCGTATAATTTAGTACAAACTTGGATTAAAGTTTAAAGTATTTTGTTCATTAGGTTCCACATAAATATAAGTATCATATGAATAAGATCATGTGATACTTATCTTTCTCTAATTGGCTTATTTCACTTAGCCTAATAGTCTCCAGGTACCTTCATGCTGTCTCAAAGGATCGTAGTAGGTGTTCCTTTTTTTTATGGCTGCCCAGTATTCCATGAGATGAACCTGGGAACTTATCTGAATACTAGTGGTTTGGTGCATGAATGTGTGCACCTTGAAAGGAACTGTGGGCCACAAGGCTGTGGGAGGCACAGAGGCAGGTCTTGGCCCATCCTCCGTGCCTCTGCCTGGCCCCTCTTGCCCTGGCCCCCAGTCCCCTGTCTACCGACAACCCCACTTCTGCTACCATCACTCCCATGCCCTGACGGCACTAGCTCACTTTCACTCACTGCTGGTGCCAGCCACAATCACTCCACACTGTCAATGGGTGTGAGCAGCAGCTGCTGCCCTGATTGCCTCTCAGGAGAAGGAAGTGGTGGAGAAGCCCTCAAGGATGATCAGGCCAGCAGCCACCACTCACACCCGTGGATGGCACTGAGTGATCAGGACTGGTGCTGGGCACTGGCAGTGGGTGTGAGCATCAGCTGCAGTGCTGGCTGTGGATGTGAGCAGGGGCAGCACCAGCAGCAGGTGCAAGTACTGGGCAGGACCACAGTGCACAGGAGCAAATAATTTTCAGTAACTATCAGAGGTTCACTCCAATGACAATGACTGGTGCCCCACCTTTGTCTGGTGCTCCCGCTCACCTGTTTCATCATCCCACCATGGCCAACACCTGCCATATTTCAGACATGCCCCCTGATGGTCAGTGAACATCAAAGTGAATGGTTGTTCGGTTGCTCCGGTTGTTCCACCATATGGTCTATTTGCATATTAGCCTTTTATTATATAGGATATGCACAGTCCATGGATATAGACAACAGTGTGGTGAAGGCCTGGGTCAATGTTGGGGGGCAGGTGGGACATCGGTAATACTTTAAACAATAAGGACAAATTACAAAATAAAAAATAAATAAAATAAAATAAGAAAAAAATGGGTAATGTATTATTCATTTGTATCTTTTACTTTTTTGAAACAGGCTATATTTGGTTAATTGATTTTCACAGCTCATTGAATTATGTCTACTTGCCAAATGTCACCTTATTTTCTTCATTGATTGTACTGACCACTGTTACTACCTGCTATTGAGCAATTTTCAAGAATAAATGTTTCTCATATATATTGGTTGATATCCAGAATGCCAAAATGGTTAATTTTATAAATTTTACCCATCTGTATGATTGTTTTTATGGAAAGGATTTGCTTAACTTCCTACATAGTGACAATGGATAATTTCTCCCCAGCACTTTTGGATGTTGAATAATGCAGAGTGACTAAGGTAAAGATTTGCACTATGCTGAAGATTATGGGACAGATACAGCTTTACCAAGGGCAGTCTGTAAAACAGTTCAATGAGAGAGAGGCACTATTTTTGTTGAGAGCGATTGGAAAGGAAATATCATGCATTCCTTTGGATGAACCAAGTTTTGAAAAGATTCCAAAGTACAATGACCTAAATTTCTACATTTCCTTTAGTCATGGTACCATTGATATGTCAGCATCAATATCTAGAAACAGTGAAACAACATTTTACTTGGAAATGTATTCTGATGTTAGTTACTGACACTTGATTACTTAATGAATGACCAATAAAGTAGTAGATGTTACCTGAAATAAATCACCACTTCATTTCTCCACATACCCACTTAGGCTTAAGTGAGACAGGATTGTTCTCACTGGGGTAGTCACAAAACAAATTAAAGAAGAGGAATAAAGTTTGAACATGAGTAGATAGCAATCTACATACATAGCTTGTCCTTATCCATATATTTTTAAAATATTGATACATCTACAGATGGGAAATAAATGTATTGACAAGAACTTCATCTTTAATTTAGTCCAGAAAGTGGAGATGAATATTTTATGGGGATATATGCTGTATATATTTAATTCATGCATTTACTATTAATTCTTTAGTAGAGCCTAGTTTATCAGGCATTGCATTGTGCATTGTGTAAGTGTTAAAGGTCTGAAAAATATCTGAAATAGAATAGGAAGTGGTAATAGCCTTCAGAAACTTTACAAAAAATAAAGAAGCATGTAAACCTGTATTTGCTTCAGGTTTACATGGTTCTTTATTTTTTGTAAAGTTTCTGAAGGCTATTACCACTTCCTATTCTATTTCAATCATTTTGTGAATTAAGCTAAAGTAGAGATCTGAATCTTGCAAGAGAGAGTGACCAATTACACCTGGGTTGAGGCAGATGGTCAGCAAAGACTCACAAAATCATACACTGGTATAGGGTTTGTGGTACTCATATGTGACATTGCCATATCATAGACAATATGACCCTTGTTGACATTATCCACAATATACATGCACATTGTATATTTAATACAGTTGTTATTTTTATATACATTTACTTATGGTTCAGTTACTTTCAGTTTCCTGCATGGTGATATGTAGTCTTTCTATTGCTTCAAAATTTCAATTTGAAAGTAAATTAGGTACCAGAAATGCTATAGCCCAATCAGAGTAGTTCAGTGGTTGAATATCTACCTAAGAAGCAGCAAGTCATGGTTTGATTTTGGTCAGGACACATGCCCGGGTTGCGAACTCAATTTCTAATGTGGGATATACAAGAGGCAACCAATCAATGATATTCTCTCTTATTATTGATGTTTTTATCTTTCCCTCTCCCTTCCTCTCTGAAATCAATAAAAATATATATTTAAAAAACAAGAAATTCTATAAATAAAATTGTTAGCTTTTGAGGAAGTGTTTTGCTTTATTTCTTTAGCAGTAGCAATTGATTGAAGATACACACTGTTTTTTGCACTCATTTCAATTCTGCCTATCCACATTTTATTTCTACAAGGAAAATATGTTTACCCCAATTTGATTTTTTAGTTCAGCTTCTAATGTTTTCCCATATACTTTTGTTTCCTCACATTGATATAGTTTAATATTCAAATATTTATAAATTTGAAAACCAAGTATAAAAATTTTCAAATACATTTACCTAGATTATTCAGATATATTATATCCAAAGTTGAATACCATCTTCTTAATAGGCAATAGTCTTTTAAACTGTAAAATTAGATTTCTATTCAATTCAGCATTGCTTTTTTTTTTTAACTTTTTCATTGTTTTTAAAATTATTTTTATTTTTTTAATCCTAACCCGAGGATATTTCTCCCATTGTTTTTTAGAGAGAGTGGAAAGGAATGTGAGTGAGGAAGGGAGAGAAACACCAATAAGAGAGAAACACATCAATTGTTTACCTTCTGCACTTTGCCCTAACCCTGGCTAGGTATCCAGCCTGCAACTTCAGTACATCTTCTTGACCAAGAGTCAAACCTACAACCGGTAGGTTCATGGGCCGATACTCTAACCATTGAGCAAAATTGGCTAGGGCTTTCATTGTTTGTTTTTAAATAATCTGTCACACCTTCAAAATTGGTGAAATTTTGCCATCACCCGTTACCAAGCGTGATGAGACTTATTTTATTTTAAGCATAATATTATATGCTCCAAAATATTCTAAACACTTTAGTGAATAGTTTTTAAAAAGTTCTTGTACAACTTGGAGTTTAAGAAACTCTGTGCTTCTAGAAGATTTTCTGTGCTCTATTTGTTTCCAAAATAATCCTGACATGGAAAGCTGATTAGACCCAGTAAAATCAGAAATGTGTTAATGTTTCAAAGAAAGCTGAGATAGTAGGATTAGAATATTTATACCTGAAATAGAAATCACAATTAACACTATGATACAAACCAAGCTTCCGGTGGCAATATAGACCATTCAAGACACCCCTGGGGATTGCAGCATTGTCTGGCCAAGGAGCCTAACAATCCTAAGAGGAAGGACCAGTTTTCTAATATCTCTAGGGTACAACCATTCCACCTTCCCAGGCTATCCGGGGAAGGAATAAGCAATAAAGGGAAAATGCCTCTGCTGGGCATATGCTCAGTAGAAGAAAAGATGGTGAATGGGACGGTGCTTTTTCTGAGACATGCACAGTAGGAACTAAGATGACAACCATTGGGGCCATACATAGCCTGGGAAAAGAATGGGGTTGGATAAGAAAAACAGAACCAGAAAATTCTAGGAAATGGATTGGCAGGGAGAGAAACTCAATGTAAGTCCAAAAGGATTGGGAAATTGATTGGTTAGTTTGAAAAAGCACATGGTCCTTCCCAAGCCCAAGAAAATAGAATACAGATGAACAAAACTCTCTCTCACTCAGTCATGTGCACTCTCCACTTTCTCTCGGCATAGTAGCCATGCGAGCTCTGCAGCTGCCTGTGGTCCTCCAACTGTATGGGCTCTCAAGAGCGGCTCCAAGTACGAACCTGAGTACAGCAATGCAGTGCCAGCATGAGCATGGCCAGGAGCAGAGACTGTATTAGCTGGACAAGGACAGAGACTCATCTGGCCTAAGCTTAGTCATGGCAGAGAGTTTTTGGACGTTGGCCTTTGTTGTTGGCCTGGTGAAGACAAGGTTGGACTTGTTCCCCAGTGGGACAGATGAAGAGGAAACATTAGGAACCCGGGTGCACCTTCCATTTTAATTCCAATAAATCTTATCACTAACTCCTCCCTCCCAAGTTGGATCCTTGGAAATGCATTTCTCACAACTACATGAAAAGAGCCTATTTCAACCATCAACAAATATACCAATAATAAAATTTAAAAAGGTGTTTTTACTGACTATTGTAATTGAAATAAGAATGTTGTAAAAGTTGAAGGACATTATTTAAATTGCTTTGTTAAAATACAATAATTCATCAAAGTAAACAAATGACCAAAACCAATTCAAGAAAAAATAAAATACATATATAGACTAACACATTCAGAAATAAAATTGTTGATTAAAACTCTTCCTCCAAAGTAAAGCACCTTATGGCTTAATTGAATTAAATCAAGTATATGAAAGGTTTGAAGTAAAAATAACACCAAATCACTAACACACTTTAAAAAAATTGAACTCTTTTCAACTAATTTATTCTGAGGCCAATATTTATTATCCTGAAACAATAATCAGAACAATATATCTCAAGAATATAAAATTAATGTCTAATGTCCCTCATGGACATACCCACAAAAATCCTTGATGAATTACTAGCATAATTCATTCAGTAAGTAACATGTAATAGGG
The DNA here is from genome assembly GCA_004026805.1 of Lasiurus borealis. Taxonomy (NCBI): domain Eukaryota; kingdom Metazoa; phylum Chordata; class Mammalia; order Chiroptera; family Vespertilionidae; genus Lasiurus; species Lasiurus borealis. Next base: position 87,846 of record PVJN01001758.1, read on the forward strand.
ATTAGGCACTATGACCAAGTCAAATGCAAGGTTGATTTAATAGCTAAAAATCAATTAATGTAATATAATATATTAATAGAACAAAGAACAGCAATTGTATCTCAATAGATACAGATAAAGCATTTGACAACACCAGACTTTTTGATAAACTAACAGTAGGACTAATTTTCTCCTCTTGATAAAAGACATAAAAAATGACAGCTATTATTAAACTTAACAGTGAAGATATGGGTTGCTTGTTTCATCAGATCAGAAACAAGGAAAGGTTCTCTTTCATCACTTTGATCTAATATTTTACTGGAGATTTCAGCCAAAAAGAAAGAAAGAGCAAACAGATAGAAATGAAGTAAAACTCTAGTTGCAAATGACAAAATATCATATGTAGATAATACCAAATAATTAAGGACAAACAAAAAACAAAATGATAGGTTACAAGATGGATTTACAAGTCTCATGTATGTTGAAATACTAGTAACAATGTCTTGGGAAACAAAATTAAGAAAATAACTCCATCATTATGCTTAGAAATAAAATTTAACAAAATTAGTTCAAGGATTATAAACTAAAAACAAGAAAATACTGCTGAGAGAAATTTTTAAAAATCTAAATAAACATCAATACATTAAAATACTGTTAAGATAGAAATTCTCCCTCAAAGTGATGTAAAATCCAATGCAATCTTATAAAAATGCCAGAAAGTTTTTCTTTTTAATAGAAATTGTTAAACTAAAAATCATATGGGAATGCAAAGGACCTAAAGAGCAACAATTTTAAAAAATAACAAAGTTGAAGAACTTCACTATCTTATTTCATAACCAACATAAAGCTAGATATATCCAATAGTTAGATATTTGGCAAATAAACAATAAAACAGAATAAAATCCAGAAATAAACTTTTATATTTATAATAAACTAATTTTTGATAAATTTGTCAAGGCAATTCCACAGGAAAGGGTAGACTTTTCTACCAATGTACTGAGAAATGGAAGGAAATAAAAACAGAGACTCTTACTTTACAGCTTACATAAAAATTCACACAAACTAGATAAGTCAAAATGGAAGTGGTGAACTATAAAACTTCTAGAATAAAAGTTGGAGCTTTTCTTCTGAGCGTCATTCTAGAAGTTTTACAGTTTTATATTTCATAAGTGAACTGTATGCAGGATACACCTACAAAACGTTTACAGAGAAAACAATACCATTATAAAAACGGGTCAATTGACATATTAAGTATAACAATGAAGATACACATAAGACTAATAAGAACATAAAAATGCTCAACATAATTAATAATTATGAAAATGCATGTGGAGACCTCTATGAAATATTATTTACTAGAGTGGCTACAATGAAATGGCAGACAGTATTAGGTACTGGCCATGATGTGGGGAAATTAGAACTTGCTAGATTTCTGAAAGGAATGTACAAATGGTACAGCCATTTTGGAAAAGAATGTGGCAGTTTTTCAAAAAGCCTAACAGAAATTTACCACACAAGATATCAATCCATTTCTAGGATCAAAGAAAAACAAGAACATGTAAACACATAAAGACATATAGGCAGCTATTCAGAGCATGTTTTTGTAATAGCAAAAAAAAAAAATCAACTGATAAATGGAAAACAAGATGTGGTTTATCCCCAAATGGGATAATATTCAGCAACAAAAAGGGTCTAACTATTGATACATGGCCCTATATAAATGAATCCATACATATTATACTAAGGCAAAGAGATGCATGTTGTACAATTCAATTCATATTAAATGGCCCTTAAAAGCAGACTATGAAGCTAGATACAGATTATTGGTTGTATTGAAGGAAATGTGGGATTGGACGTTAACTGAAAAAGTAGTCAATGCACCTTTTTGAGGTAAAGGAATGTTCTAAAACCAGATTATGGTAATTGTACAATTGTATAAATTTGGTAAGAAAATATTGATTTTATACATATAATAAGTGAATTTAATAATATGTAAATTGTAAAGTATTTTGTAAAACAACACATTATGGTGAAATCTAGTATAAGAAAGACTGGAGAGACTATAGGAGTATATGGTGAGGAAAAATAAATAAAAGGAAAAATTGAGGATTAGTTGCCAAAAATGTGGCATTCTTACTACTGGCATCACCTCTTGAATCTAATATCAATACTTTACATACATACATAATTTTTAAATAATGAAATTTTTTAGAACAAGGCTACTATGATCTGAATGTTTGCTTCCTTCCAAAATTCACATGTTGAAATCTTAATCCCCAAGGCGATGGCATTTGGTGATGAGGCATTTGGGAGGTGGTCTTAGTGCTCTTATAAATGAGTCTGAGAGAGCTCCCTTGTCCCTTCTGCCACATGCAGGTACCACTAGCAGATTCCTCCTGTGAACCAGAAAGCAGGTCCTTGCCATTTATGGAAGCTACTGGTATCTTGATCCTGAAATCCCCAAACTTTCAGAACAGTTAGAAAAAATTTTCTGTTTTTTATAAGGCACCCAGTCTGTCATACTTTGCAACAGCAAATCCAAATAGACTGAGAAAAAGGACTATAGTTGTGCAAATCAGTATTGACTTGCCATTCTTGGTTTGGATAGAATAATCACTTCTTTCCAAATCTAAGAAGCTTCTATATTACTTGACTTGAATTCTTTTTTTCCCCCACTCACAACAACAGCACAAAATGTACTTTCAAAACTAGTATCTTTGCTATTTATAGTGTAGTTGCCAGGCACCTCTGTTATATTTTACACCAATAACCTTGTAATCTTTTGGCCTCTATTTATTCTTCCATTTAGCACATTCTCTGCCCTGTAGCTGAAGTGATCTTTCTAAAATGCTAATCTGATTACCATCTTCACAGATTAAACCTCATTGATGGCTTTCCATTTCAATCACTATATATTTTAATTTTCTGAACATGGATGAGCTGCTATGTATCTGCATCATGCTCTACTTCAAATCATATCCCAGCTTACATGCCAGCTAGCTCAAGTCAGAATGTGCCATATTCTTGCTTGCTCCAAATCTTTATTTGTTATTTTCTCTTCCTGCAACATCTACATCCTTACATCATTCAACAATGTATCCCTTATCCCAGCTGACTTTATCTAGCTAATTCCTAATCATCCTTTTAGATTTATATTTCTGGAAAGCCTTCTTTGAAGTCCTTCAGAATGAAAGCTCCTGCTATGCACTCCCATTGTATTATTAACCTTTGGAGCAATCAGAGCTCCAAAGTATTGTGTGTACTCAATCTTTTTATATAAAAGCCTAAGTGACCAAATAATCAAAGGACTGGATTGGTTGACTGGTCACTATGACATGCACTGACCAACAGGAGGCATATGCAGGAGCTGCCCCTGGTGTTCAGTGTGCTCCCACAATGGAAGTGCTGCTCAGCTGACCTGCCTATCCAGGCAGCCCACCAGGATGGTGGCAGCCACTCATACCCTCGGTAGTCCTGCAGGTCCAATCTCTGGAGAACAGGCCAGGCACCAATGGATTGGCATTGCCTGCATAATTTCGACAGTGTTGCTGGCCTACTAGAAATTGGCCTTGGGTCCTGCAGCCATTTACCCTCCTTAGATGCTCCACAAGGAAGAAATGATATAAAAGTGGCCGCCAGGTGGCTCCGACAACTGGTGTGAAGATCAGCAGGATGGATCCAGATCCTGGGCTGCCACGGGCATCCTACTGCCCACCTGAAGGGCCAATTGTGTCTCAGGCCCTCCTCCACTACCCTTGGGACAGGCACCAGATATAGGGTTTAAGGCTGGAGAGTACCGCTGTGGTAGCATGAGCATCTCTGGATCAGGACTGACTGGGTGTGAGCCTGCAACAGGTGCAGTGAGGCCTGGATGAGCAGGAGCAGCAGGCAGGAGTGGCAGGCAGCATTGGACTGTGGTTTTGGCTCAATCCTTACCGGCCATGCCAAGGGATCCCACCCATGCATGAATTTGTGCACCTGGCCTCTTGTAATTATATAATGGAGAAATGAATGAATGAGTTAATTTTGAATATAGTATTAATAATTGAGTTGAGCAAAATTTAATGTTAAGCCCTGTGAAATCTGGCATATCAGTTAAAGTATGAGCACATTTCTAAGCTCTGGCCAACTTTCTATGATTAAAGCTATAAATTAAAGAAACAACTTGCTGACACTTTGTCAGCATTCAATCAACTCCCCCAAGTGAGTACCTAATTTCCTTCTCAAATAAATTTCTCCTTCCACACTCCCTCTGGCAATAGACTGAGTAAATACATGAACCTTGAACTGAATTCTGTAGGACATTTAGGCTCTTTTAATATGGAAAACCTATTTCAAGATTTAGAAATTTGCATTCTTATTTATATTTATGACTCAGCACCTGGGAATAAAATAACACATTGGTAGATTAAACATTTGTCTTTATGTTATCTATTAATAATTTACATTGGTAGTGGAGAGAGCTAGGAATTGCTATTAAGTATATTTGTCATTGTTAATAAATATGTTCTGAAGGGCAAGCTATCAAATGATTTTATAAGCCCAGGGATGATTTATTAGCTTGACATATTCTACTTTTCAGAACTAAGGTATTTAAGAATTCCAGAATGAATATATATGAAAAGGCAGTAAGGTGAGCGTTGATGAATGTGCTCTTCCATGTGCAAAATGATATATTTTATTATAATTACATAGAAAATAAATCTTAGATATTAACATAAAAACTATATTGTTATATTAAAATATGAACTATATATATATATATATATATATATATACATATATATATATATATATATATATATATGTCTTAGTAGGGGCTAAATAGAAATTGCATCAGAGCAGATATTTCCATTAAAAATTTTTAATTTTAGTTTTTATTGTTTATTTACATTATAATAACACATTCCTCTAGTAAAAACAAATAATGCTAGCAGTTTTATTAAGGTGAGAAGAAAAACAAATATTACTTTTGTATATGCTATCATATTTATACATAATATGTACTTGTGTATATATAAATGTGTACATATGTATATAATATATATACATGCACACTCATCTGCGAGAGCAATGCAAAAATAATCTCTTAAATATTAATTTAAATATGTCTTAACTAAATTAAGACATATTCTGTTAACTTTAATAGATGTTGAGTGAGAAGTTGAAAGTGAAGATGACTGTTATGAGATGAATTATACTTTCTTAAAATTCAGATATTGAAATACCTCAGAATAAGACATGATTTGAAAATGAGGTTATTGCAGATGTAATTGATTAACATGAGGTCACATTGAAGTAGGGTAGTCTTTTAATCAGTATGCTTGATGTCCTTACAAAAAAAATTCATATGAAGAAAAAAGACACACACACGAAAGATGACATGAAGATACAGTGAGAATGTCACCTATAAGCCAGGAATGACAAAGATTGTAAGGAAAAACCAGAAGCTAGAAAAGAGGGATGGAACAAGTTTTGCCTTATAATTCTCAGAAGGGAACAATCTTGCAAAAATACTGATTTTAGACTTCTGTGGGACAGTAAATTTCTATTGTTTTAGCCATCTCGTTTGTAGAAGGTACATTGTGACAGCAGCCCAAACAAAGTAATAGAATGACTAAATACTGTGCTGTTTTATATGCATTGTAAATGAGAATTTTAGCTGACTTGAACTCTAAGTACATTAGTCAAAGGCACATTAACTCAAGATGATTAGTTTGACAACATGCATGCATGGGTGTGAGGTGCACATCAATCTTCCAAAAGTGAGTATCAATTAGAGTGGTTGCCTGTGCTTGCTCTGTCTCTTCAAATTATGTTTTTTGACTTTTAATATGCTTGTGATTTTTCTTCATTGTAGGACCTGTTGTAATTAGTAAAAAAAAAAAACTGTTTAAATAGGCTCTTAGTGATGTGTTGGTAACATGTGGGGAAAGAATTCTGGAGTCATATGGTTAGGCCTCAGACTTTTAGAAAAACGATGCTGTTGGACTGTGAACTTCTTAAGTGTTTCTCAGTTGTTTTCTCTTCCCCTTATTTGGGACAGGGTGGCCAAAATGAGCTGAAGATGTTATTTCCTCCTCTCACACAGAAGGTTAGAATGGGCTGGCTTTGGGTATTTGCTTTCCCCCAGGTTTATTATGCTCTAATAATACCCAAGCTGTCAGTTGGTTTTGATTAACTAGTTTCTCCTAAAGGCAGGCCTTGTTAATAAAAAGACTGCTCTGGCATATTTTACTGTTCTCACAGAGAGATATCCTCTGTGTGTTCCAATGCCAATCACCATGAGTATATTTGGATATTTTAGTAAAAAGATGCTAGTCTATGAAGCTCAAGTAGAAACTATTTGTTTTCTTGACTTTGTCTTGTGTGTGTGTGTGTGTGTGTGTGTGTGTGTAAAACTATGTAAGATTTAGGGTATTAGAAATCTGTATCTCTGGTTCCATTGTTTTTTTCACACTGTTAACATTCTACTCGCAAGTTACATGTTGATTATTTGCTCAAGTTTCCCCTTTCCCTGCACTAAACACCTAGAAGATATGGAGCAGATATTACCTACATGCTTTTCCTGGATACCTACATGGCTGTCATATACTTGATTCTTGCAAAGACTGACTGAACTACTGAATGAGCTATTGAAAAAACAAAAATTGTGGTAATATTGTACATAGAAAACCTTAAAGACTTCAGAAAAAACTACTATATTTAATAAATGAATTTGGCAATGTAGCAGGATACAAAATTAACACCAGAAATCCATGGCACTTTTATACTCTAATAATACATTCCCAGAAGAGAAATTAAGCAAATATTCCCATTTACCATTGCAATAAAAAATTAAGATATTTAAAAATAAACTTAACCAAGAAGGTAAAAGACCTATACTCGGAAAACTACAGAATATTGAAAAAAAAAAGAAATAGAGAAAGATATAAACAAGTAGAAGAATATATTGTGTTTATGTATTGATAGAATTAACATCATAAAAATGCCCATACTACCCAAAGCAAATCATAAATTCAATGCAATCCCTATTAAAATACCAATAGCATATTTCACAGATATAGAAAAAAATACTCCAAAATTTATATGGAACCAAAAAAGAGCCCAAATAGCTTCAACAATCTTGAGAAAAAAGAGCAAAGTTAGAGGGACAGAATACCAAATATTAAGTTATACTACAAAGCCACTCTACTCAAAACAGCCTGGTACTGGCACAAGAACAGGCATATAGACCAATGGAATGAGACAGAAATCTCAGAAATTGACCCAAGCCATTACACTCAATTAATATTTGACAAAGGAGATAAGAATATAGAGTGAAGTCAAGACAGTCTCTTCAATAAATGGTGTTGGGAAAATTGGACCGATACATGCAAAAAAGTGAGACTATACCACCAAATTATAGTATACACAAGAATAAACTCAAAATGAATAAAAGATTTAAATGTAAGTCATAAAACCATAAAAAACCTAGAAGAAACCATAGGCAGCAAAATCTTAGACATCTCTCATAGTAATATATTTACAGATAAATCTCCTTTGGCAAAGAAAACTAAAAAGAAAATAAGCAAATGGGGCTGCAAAAAAATAAAAAGCTTCTGCACAGCAAAAGAAACAATCAGCAAAATGAAAAGGGAGTCCACTATATGGAAGAACATATTTGGCAATATTACATCTGATAAAATGGTTAATATCCAACATACACTAGGAACTCATACAACTTAACAAAAGGAAGACAAGTCAATTTAAAAATGAGCAAAGGATCTAAATAGATAATTCACCAAAGGAGATATTCACATGGCCATAAGACATATGAAAAATGTTCAAAGTCACTGATCATCAGATAGATGCAAATTAAAATGACAATGAAGTATAACTTCACACCATCACCAAATCAACAAATGACAAGTGCTGGCAAAGATATTGAGAAAAGGGAATCCTAATACACTGCTGATGGGAATGCGGACTAGTGCAGCCATTATGGAAAACAGCATGGAGTTTTCTCAAAAAATTAAATATAGAACTGCCATTTGACCCAGTGTTCCCACTTCTAGGACTACTAGTATATACTAAGAAACCTGAAACACTAATCTGAAAGAATGTATGAACTACTGTGGTCATAGCAGCACAGTTTACAATAGCTAAGTCTGGAATCAGCCCAAGTGCCCTTCAGTAGACTAGAGGGTAAAAAAGCTGTGGTACATTTACACCGTGAAACACTATGCAACAGTGAAAAAGGAGGATCTCTTACCCTTTGAGACAGCATGGAGGAACCTGGAGAGTATTATGCTAAGTGAAGTAAGACAGTCAGAGAAAGACAAGTATCACATGATCTCACTCATAGGTGGAATCTAACGAACAAACTAAACTGATGAACAAAATAGATCCAGAGACAAAGAATCATGAAACAGACTGTGGAATCTCAGAGGGAAGGCTGGGGACAATGGGTAGGTGGGAAGAGATCAACCAAAGAACTTTTATGCACATATGCCTAATCCATAGTCACAGACAATAAATAGGGTGGTGAAAACTTGGGACGGGAGGAAGGGGTAGTCTAGAAGCGGTCAAGGGTGCGGGGGGGACAGGGCATATGTAATACTTTCAAGAATAAAGATTTAATTGAAAAATGGATGTGATTAGTTCAATATCATTTATATTATTCTCTGTGGGTGCTGAGGAAACTCAGAAAGTAGCTACAATGTCATTGTAATTTTGTACATGTGCTACAATGTGGAGCTAACTGCTAAATAAAGATCAAGTTAGTGTTATAGTTCCCTGGAGAAAATAGTTGAATCTCAAAGACAAATTGTTGCCTTCAAGGTATAGATGGGTTTTCATCTACAAAAAGTAGAAAAAACAAGAAATTTAATCTTTTGCTGTATTTCCAAGCTAAATCGACTTAACCTCTTAGATATATTCCTCATACTGTTCACAAAAGGCAAAGGGCAAAAGTAATTCCCAGCGCTGCTTCCTTCTCCCTGGGTGTCTGTGTATCAATGACACGGACCTGCACATGCTCACAGCTGAGAGAAGATATTAACCTCAATCTCTCCAAACACAGCAGAGGCCTAGAAAGTGTCCTTCTTCACTTTGGGAGCGCAGGCTATGTTCACAATAGCCCTGCAATGACAATGTTAGGCTCAAGGAACCATCAGAATGGTGTAAGCTTTCATGAGGTGGCTATGCGCGGATTTTTAAAGGATCAGTAACAATGATTCTGGGAGTGCATCATCTTGTGAGAAACAACCTAATGTACTTTCTGAATTGTGAAATTTGATGTCACACTTAGCATAGCGGGTTTCATATTTTTTTAAATATTTTTTACAGAGAGGAAGGGAAAGGGTTAGAAAGTTAGAAACATCAATGAGAGAGACACATCAATCAGCTGCCTCCTTCACGCCCCCTACTGGTGATGTGCCCGAAACCAAGGTACATGCCCTTGACCAGAATTGAACCCGGGACCTTCAGTCTGCAGGCCGACCCTCTATCCACTGAGCCAAACCGGCTTTGGCAAGGGTTTCATATTTTTTTAAAAATATGATGATCTCTAGTTATTTTATTTTTATTCACATTTAGAAATATGAAATCATTCTAAATACATATTATAAAAGCTAATAATCCATTTTAAATACTAAAAGCACAATGACAAGCAATATTTTGTTATTTAACTGTCTTGCCCATAGATGATGATTTAAATGTTAAATAAAAATAAATTACATCATTTTAGAAATACATTTAAAATTCTCCAGGATTGTAACATTTATTGGTATTAATTTATAATTCTTAAAACCAACTGGCAATTGCTATTCAGAATTCCATTTTCTGTACTGACTATAGAAGGGCTAATACCAGTGAAGCAAATTCATCCTTCACAATCCAGGAATACAAGATACTGACTGGGATGATGGTCCTTAATCACAGAAAGTGTCTCATCCTCATACCCGATGCCTCTGGCTGCAGTTTAGAGCTATGATTTTTCTCCTTGATGTTTCTCAATATCCCATTTCACACTTAGTTTTTTTTAGTCCCTACCCAAGGACATGCTTATTGATTTTAGAGAAAGAAGAAGGGAGGAGAGAGAAAGAAAAAGATTGATCACTTACCTTTTTCTTCTGAAAAGCAGACAGAGTAGAAGTCATCCTGGTGAGCATTTGACCTGTGGCAGTAAAAGAAACTTTTACTTGACGGTTACCTCCTACAAAAACATACTTTAATATTTTTTTGTTGTTGTTAATTCTTACCTGAGGATATTTTTCCTTTGATCTTTTAAAATATACATTTTTATTGATTTCAGGGAGGAAGGGAGAGGGGGAGATGGAAACATCAATGATGAGAGAGAAACATCTATTGACTGCCTCCTGCAAGCACCCCAATGGGGATCCAGCACGCAAACCGGGCATGTGACCTTGACTGGAATATTCAATCCACAGGCCATCGCTCTATCCATTGAGCCAAACCAGCCAGGGCTTTCCATTGAGTTTTAGAGAGAGTTGAAGGGAGGGGAAGAGACAGAAAGAGAAAAACATCAATGTGAGAGAGACATTGGTTGCCTTCCCCACATTCCCAGACTGAGGAAGGCTCAGGATCGAGCTTGCAATGGAGGATTGTGCCCTTGACCAAGATCAGACCCAGGACCCTTCAATCAGCAAGCTAAGACTCTAAGTCAAACCAGCTATGGCCAAAAACACACTTTAAATACAATGTTTGGCAAATTATAATTTAAATCATGAGTTTTCTAAATATCATATAATGAAATTAGTATTCATTATTTCTTCGACATTTATGTATCAAGGAACCACTTCCCATACAATAATTAATTGACTGAATACATTTATTAAAATGTATGAAATAAAACAAAATACTTTATCAAAGAGAGTGAATCTACTATGAAGTTACTTTTTTTGAGGACAATCTGTAAGTACTATTTATGTATTATTTTCCCATGAAACCTTAATGAAACAGAATAGACACTGTATCTGTTCTAATTTTTTAAAGGTTAAATAGCAGGTGTCCAAGAAATTGATGCTTTTGGGGGTAATTTTTTATACTACTAGTATATTGGGTAAAACATTCAATGCTCTGGAAAAAATAAATTTACTTGTAGAGGAGCAAAGGATTATTTGGAAGAGTGAACCTGATTTAGAAGGGTTTTGTCCAATAGCTTACATATAGTGAGATATTAATAGTGTGTGTTTTTTTTTTAATTTTGAAATATAATGACTTTTATGACAGTTTATTTTTTTCCTAATAATGATAAACATTTATATTTGTGTTTTGCAGGGTATATTTTTATTTATTCAGAGGAATGATATTTATATTAAAAATTACCTCTACTAAATGTCATAAAATAAATATATAAATGGCATGAACAGAAATTAATGTTCTAGTTTAGTTAAAAACAAAGGCAATTCTTTGAAAATTATTTTAAAAAAAATCATTGCCAAGTATAGGAAAAAAGGCAGTTAGTTGATTGCTATAATATTTATCTAGTTCAAGAGAGCAATTTGTGTGCAAATATATGATTTTGATGTTATAATATTAAATGAGGGGATTTAAAACTCATCAGCCATAATAGAATCATTAAACAATAAGGGGTTACATCAACATTTTTTAGTAGTTTTTAAGCTGATTATTTGCTTGGCCAGGTGATTTTGCAATAATTGTATTGGAATATCTCCACTTGATGGGTTATTTTCCCTCTGATTATATTAGAAAATAGTATTTCCTAGCTAAAATGTCAATTCACCACTGATCATTTTTTTTTAGAATCCTCAAATAGCTCTTTCTTATTCTGTCTGGTTTTCATAGTTGAGTACAGTTAGAGATAAAAGGTGGTATCTGTTTATCTTATCTGCATCTGGAACCCTAGTTTTATATTTTAAATATTTATAGGATTACCTATCTCTATAAAAACCTAAGCAACTGGCCAACCAGCTTACCAGCCTGTAGGTATGATATGCATTGACCACCAGGGGTCAGACACTCAACACAATAGCTGCCAAGCTGTAGTGACTTGGCAGCTGCAGTTCTCTGGTGACAACCCGGAACCAGAGAGGAGGGAGCCCCATTCTGGGATGCATCACCAGAGAACAACTCTCTCTCAATCCAGTACCCTTTGGGGGATGTTGAAGAGCTGGTTCTGAAGCATCTCTCTTATATAAAAACTGCTGTTTGAAATTTTAACCCTGCTATTTTTGGCTTCTGTAAACACTTGCTTGCTTAACTAATAAGAAAAATAAGACTACTCCTATTCCAGAGAGGCCATGGACTATGCCCCAGACAGAGTTGTCAGTGCTGACACCAGGCTAGGCTTTGAGATATAGTCTCACGGCCCCTTCTTAGCATGTAGGCCTTCTTTCCAGAAGGCCAAGAAGTCACATTCCAAATTTGGGAGACAAAAGAGCTAGGAAAAGTATAAATAGAAAAGGTTTCCTCCATGTGGGATGGGGCCCAGAATTTGAAAGGAAGACTTTTCTCTGGCCCTGCCCTTAATAAAATGTAACTCCCTTTCTCTAAGCATGGCTTTTTTTTTTTTTACTTAAATCTTTATTATTCAGATTATTACATTTGTTTCTCTTTTTTCCCCTCCATAGTTCCCCTCCACCCAGCTCCCAACCTTCCCTCTACCCTTACCTTCCTCCTCTTGACTTCATCCATAGGTGTATGATTTTTGTCCAGTCTTTCTCTGTACACCCCTCACCCCTTTCCCCCTGAGAATTATTAGTCCATTCCCTTTCTGTGCTCCTATTCTATTATATTCACCAGTTTATTCTGTTGATCAAATTTTTAATTCACTTAATATTTAGATTCCCTTGTTGATAGATATGTATTTGTTGTTCATAATTTTTTATCTTTTTCCTTTTTCTTCTTCCTCTTCTAAAAGAGTACCTTTCAGCATTTCATGTAATACTGGTTTGGAGTTGATGAACTCCTTTAGCTTTTTCTTATCTGTGAAGCTCTTTATCTGCCCTTCAATTCTGAATGATAGCTTTGCTGGATAGAGGTTCTTGGTTGTAGATTCTTGCTATTCATCACATTGAATATTTCTTGCCATTCCCATCTGGCCTACATTGTTTCTGTTGAGAAATCAGCTGACAGTCATATGGGTGCTCCCTTGTAGGTAAGTAACTGTTTTTCTCTTGCTGCTTTTAATATTCTCTCTTTGTCTTTTGTTCTTGGTATTTTAATTATGATGTGTCTTAGTATAGTCCTCTTTGGATTCCTTTTATATGGGGTTCTGTGTGCTTCCTGGACTTGAAAGTCTATTTCTTTTCCCAGATGTGGGAAGTTTTCAGTCATTATTTCTTTAAGTAGGTTTTCAATATCTTGTTCTCTCTCTTCTTCTGGCACCCCTACAATTCTGATGTTGGTATGTTTGAAACTGTCCCAGAGGCTCCTTACATTATCTTCACATTTTTTAAATTATTTTTTCTTTTTGCTTTTCCAGTTGAATGTTTTCTGATTCTTTATGTTTCAATTTTTTTTTTACTTGATTCTTGCCTTCCTCTAGTCTGCTGTTAGGACTCTGTATAATATTTTTATTTCAGTCAGTGTATGTTTAATATATAGTTGGTCATTTTCCATCTCTAGTTGGTTCTTTTTCATCTCTAGTTGGTTCTTTTTCATCTCCTCTTGGGTCTTGCTAACTTTATCCACCTTTTCTAGGATATTCTTGAAAAACCTTATAACTGTGGTTTTGAATTCTATATCTAGTCATTTGTTTTCCTCCATTTCTTTTGTTTGTGATCACTTCCTTTTTCTAAGCATTTTCACTATGCTGGGAGAACTTCTGTGTTGGATTCAGCTTTACGATACCAGACTTGCAAAACTGCAAAAGCCTCTCTGTTGAGCTTGGGATGGGTGGAGTCTCAGGGCTTAAAGGACCGCCTTGCCTTCCAGTCGGCCCTGCCCTCCATGACCCCCAAGTCTCACCTGACTGGGTAATTGCTGGAGCGGTTCCTGTGTGTGTGCACTCTCTCTCGCAGTGCCTCTAGACTGATGCCTTTCCTGTGCTTGGGACCATATGAAACTGGGTCCTCAGGACTTCGCCCAAATCTGGGGTTTAGTGGAGTTAGAAGTGACATAGTTGGGTGTTGGAAACCAAACATTGTTCTCACTAAATGGATGTAAACAGGATGCCAGAAGGCTGGTCAACCTTAACTGCTCTGAAAGGTCAGAGCTAATTACTCACTGTTTAGATGAAAACATTGTTAACTGAAGCAGCCTCTACCTGTTTGTTTCATGTTAATTTCTGTTTTGTTATTTCCTGCCTAAAGACTAGGGGTGTGTCCCAAAGTCTTAATAAAAGGGAGATACAGGCCAGAGCAAATGGTAGTCCTTTCCACTAGAGCAGTGGTTCTCAACCTGTGGGTAGCAATCCCTTTGAGGGTCTAACAACCCTTTCACAGGGGTCGCCTAAGACCATCGGAAAATGCATATATTTACATCACAATGCATAACAGTAGCAAAATTTTATGGTTGGGGGTCACCACCACATGAGGAACTTTATGCAAGGGTCAAGGCCTTAGGAAGGTTGAGAACCACTGCACTAGAAGAAGGCTCCCTCCTGGCACCCCAATATTGCCAAATTAATATTTTCTAGTCTCTCTTTTGTTTGCGTGTGGCCTCCTTCAGAACCTGAACCCTGAACTGGGAAACCTGAACCACGTGGGAAGTGCAAAGGGGCTCCCACATCTGGCACCCAACAGGGGACTCGGAAAGAGGTGCCCACATCTGGCGCCTGACTGTGGGACGTCTGGAGAAGAAGGTATTATTCACCTAAGAGCGAAGGAAGGAAAATTCACCAAGGAAAATGGTGAGGGAAGATTCACCTAGGAAAAGGTGAGGGAATTTCAACATACGCAAAGCCCACAGGTTAACTACAGAGTCGTGATCTGTAAATAGGGTGAGAACATCTTTTGCAGCCAGGCTAATGGAGAAGAATTAGGTTATAAATATAAAGTAAACTTTATTACAGATTTTTGGTTTGCATGCTTAAATAATGTGGTTTCTTGTCCAAATTAAAATATTAGTTTGCATTTGGAATCTGAAATTTGTAATAAGTGAAACTCCACTGCTGAAACCGCCTCTGGTGTGGAGAAATTTCAAGGTGGCAAGAGAGGGCAAGGCTCTTTCCTCTCTTGCAATGAGATTACTTAAGGTTTCATTTAAAAATTATGGGAGAACTCACAGGGAAATGCTAATCTTGGCCAAATTAGGCTAGTTATTACTTTGGAAAGTGAAAAAAAAAGAAAAAAATAAAATCTGTCTTTATCTTTTAAGGGTGAAAAGAAATTAGGCCAGATCTGTTACTGATGCTTTCCCCTGAAGCAAGCAGGATGTAGGGGAAGGGAGAGACACTGTGGCAATCCAATATGAAAGTCCACTCTCCCAGTATACTAATCCAAAGTCTCCTTTCTTGCCATGAAAAAGTTTTAAAAATTTAGAGATATGTCTGGAATTTCTGTACTCGTGAGGAGAGAAGCCCGGCTTAAAAAGAAATGTGTGCAATTGTCCACCTTTCTGGACATATTAGACAGGGTTTTAAGCTGGAATCCCTCCACAAAATCTGCAGAAAAAGAAAAACCCAGAACTGGTCTCTATTTTTTAAGAAAAATGGCATAAAAGAACCAAAACGAGAAGATTTTGTGTTATTAATCAAGATTTCAGCTAAATGCAAATTAAATTGGGAGAAAATAAAATAAAATTTCCCTAATTAAGAATTGAAAATACGTTGTTTATTGGTCTAATTAAAAAAGAATTCTGTAATTTCCAACTGAAAAACTTTAATATAAGTTTAAAGATATAATTGATATCTTAAGATAATTATAAAAAAGTATTGTAATCTTTAAATCATATATGAATATATATATTTGATGTTTTTTTCCATGTTAAAATTTCAAGGCATTAACAGAGATGATTCTTGGAAAGCTCCATGGGCCTGGAGTAATACAAGAAATTTGTTCTTTCTTCTTAAAGGAAATCTTAAATTTAACTGATCTAATATACTTGAAATTGCATGGAAAACTTTATCAAATAAGAATTAATAACTATATTTTAAATATTGTGAAGGTTCTGGCCTCTAAGAAGGACACAAGGTAGCACTCTAGGGAGTGGCGTAAACACTCAGCCTCTGAGAGATCCTATCTCTCGGTGTCCTAGATGTTAGAGAGTATAAATTGGGCCAGACAGTGTAAATCAAAACTTCATAAAAATGGGCAGCCTCTAGATCAACTGCCAGGAAATGGCCAGAGGGGTGCTCCCCAGCCTCGTTATTCAGGATAAAAGTTAAATGGAAAGATCCCAGATCTGGTTTTGGAAGGGACCCGGTCCATTATTAACCTTTGGGAGAGGGTATGCTTGTATATTTCCAGAAAAATTTTCCAAACTTGTGTGAATTCCTGCTAGAAATATTAAACTGCAATAGGGATCTAAGAAAGAAACTAGTCAGACTAATAAGGACCTTGCACCTGGAGCCACACCATGCAGCTGCAGACAATCAGCTACCTCAGTCACAGAGAGCAATGACTCCAAGCACTCCACTGAAGAAGAGGATCAGGAGGACAAACAGAACAACAAACAGCCTGAAGACCACCAGGAGCATGGTAAAGAGGACGGTACAGATGCCTAAGAACATATTTATTGCAATACCAACAGTTACCAGCTGTATTGTAATATTACCTGGGGCACGTGGGAAGTATTTTTTACTTATATTCCTGACCCTTCATGGGTAAGAACCCTTAGGTGTACTGATTCCCCTGTTTCTTGTAGTCTCTATGAAGGGCAAAACTAAGCAACTAAATATTTCTTAAAATTCCAACATTAGAATTTAAAATGACAAAAAGCCCCTAGCTGCCTTTATTCTTAAGCTAGAGGTGGGGCAACATTTGTGGCTTGTGAATCAGATATAAACATTTACTGAATTTCTTTTGATTTTTAAGTTAAGATAGCTACTTTAATTAATAAATTATCTTTTTAAATAAAAATCAAGGTTTTCAGCTAAATAAAGAGCCAATGTTTTTGTAAAAAATTTGATTAAGTATTCTAATAAAGTAACTAAGACCTTGTGTATACAAAAAGAAATCGCCAGCAGGCGAGGGGATCCCAAGGCAGGTATTGGGCATGGAGGCCACAAGGGCATAGGCTACCAAGGAGACGGAACTGAACTTCACATCAACCTGCTTGGCCCCAGAGGATGGCTGGTTAGCCAGTGACAGGTAAGATTCCTCAGAGGAGGAACAACCTAAAGCAGGCACAGTCGCAGAGGGGCCATCAGGAGAAAACTTGGGGATCAACAGAGGTGAGGCACAGATCCTCACCCCCACAACATTGCAGGGGCTTGAACCTTTGCCCCTTCTGAGGGAGATCTCCTGCCCCATGGCTGCTTCACTTCCCATGCCCAGCTCAGATCGGGACCCAGGTGACAAGACAGATACTTGGTCCAGCTCTGATTGAGACACAGATGACAGACAAAGATTTGGTGCAGCTCAGATTGGGACTCAGCAACAGACAGACTTGGCTGACAGCTTCCCTATATTCTAAATCCAAATAACGCAAATCCAAGAATGCAAATAATCCTTTCCACTGATATTTACAGGATAAAACTAAGATTGTTGTTAGAATATTAAATTTAACAATAAAATAGTAGTTAAAATTTCAAATTAATTTAATTGGTTAATTGAAATAGGTGAATATTCAAGAAAATTTAATTGTACTGGAAAAAAGTTATTCCTAAAGTATTAACAAAAATTTCTATTGGTAGTTCATTGCATGGTAAAATTACTTAACATGCAATAAACATAAAGAAGTCATATTTGCATTATAAAAATTTTCCAAAAGCCTCCTAACAATTAAATTAAAAAAGGGGAGATAGTACAGTAATATTATGTAAGGAAAAGTATCCTGTAAGCAAATTACATCTAGAATTTTTTTTTTACTTAACAGCAAGACACCCATGAAAAACATACCTAGTATTAAAATAAGCCAAAGGAAAATCATTTGGGCAAAAATAAAAAGGATCCAAAGTCAAATTTATAGAAAAAATTCCTTTACTAACTTTTGGTCGAGAATATTTATATATTTTCAGAAAAACAGCTCCAAGTCCATGTGAATTCCTACAACAGAGAATGCTCCAGCTATGAAGACAAGAGGAGAAACAGTCCAGAGATGGAAGATGCTGACGACACCTTGCCATCCTAGCAGTCAGCAGCTGGGCATCGATGCAGGTTGCCCAGGACCAAACCAGAGAGGGTCAGACCTGCATTGCCACCATTTGTCCACCATCCAGAACTGAAATATCATTGCTAACCTGTACACTCAAAAAACTCTTCGACATTGAAACTGGGACTCAAAGGACTGTTGGTCCAGAAAGAAAGATACTATAGACTTATTCATTTACCTCTTAGCATAGCTATTGTTGCTTCTCTTATTTTTTGTTCTTAATATTTATTTCTAGTCTGCACATGCAAGATTTTTTAGAGGAAAGAAAACGGAGATGGGAGATGTTGGAAACCAAACATTGTTCTCACTAAATGGATGTAAACAGGAGGCTGGTCAACCTTAACTGCTCTGAAAGGTCAGAGCTAATTACTCACTGTTTAGATGAAAACATCGTTAGCTGAAGCAGCCTCTACCTGTTTGTTTCATGTTAATTTCTGTTTTGTTATTTCCTGCCTAAAGTCTAAGGGTATGTCCCAAAGCCTTAATAAAAGGGAGAAAAAGGCCAGTGGCAGTCCTTTCCACTAGAGGAAGGCTCCCGCCTGACCCCCCAATATCGCCAAATTAATATTTTCTAGTCTCTTCGTTTGCGTGCAGCCTCCTTCAGAACCTGATCCCTGAGCTGGGAACCCTGAACCATGCAGGACATGGAAAGGGGCTCCCACAGTTGGGATGCTTTGTCTCCCGCACTCTTGTGAAAGCCAGTGGCACAATCAGCAGTCGGTCTTCTGTACACAGTGCTGTGCCTGACTTCAGCCCTCCTTCGACTTCCCCAATTTCTGTACACTTCTCACTTTTCACAGTCCAAACTACCCCCAGATGAGTTTCGGCTGGACCTGGGGTTTAGTGTCGTAGGATAAGGGGTTCAATGCCATTGGGAGTCTCCTGCCAGAGAAAGCCAGGCAGGTACTCTGGCAGCCGCTCTCTCCACTTGCGCGTCTCCGTACCTCAGCTTTCTGCAGCTCCTCTGAGTCTCTGTGAGTCCCTCTCTTTCCTTCTAGTTGTAGAATTTCCACTCCGCCAGCTTTCCTGTGGTTCTGGATGATGTCCTTTCTGTCTTTTAGTTGTAGTTTTGAAATTGTTGTGCGAGGCAGCAGTGTAGGTTGCTGCCATCTTGGTTACCTCAGGCCTGGTTTGTCTTCTGCAACAGTTCCAACCCAGTCCCCACAGGCCAGGCCAAGAGACCCCACCAATGCACAAATGGGCTTCTAATTTTTTTATGACTGATTAAGCACTCCATGTTTTGTATATAGTTTTTTTATAACTAATTAAGCACTCTATGTTTTATAGAGTGGTATATAAGATCATCACAAATTGCAATGTTGTGTTTCATAGCTATTTATCTAACAAAGTAGTATAACTAGATCCACAGAGTTGGACTCTTAAACCATAATTTTTTTTCTAATTGGATAAGAATCTTTTAATTTACAATTCTTAATATGTTTTCTTTTATGTCCTCAGAGGAAGGAGTTAAAACAGATGAACTATAATCTATTTATTCACTCCAATGTGTCTAGGTAAGTAAAATAAGAAAGCATAATACCTGATCAAATCTTTCTGTCTGGAATCCCAAGAAAATCGCTTAATGATATTTGCCAGGAGAAAGATATTCTAACTCTAAAATGCCCCTAGTATAAATTACCCTGGCTAAAGGATACTATATAGTATCTAAGACCTATGATTCAACGAAACATGAATACCTGGGGAACATCACAGTGTAAAATTGAGATTTTTTATGAAGTAAATGCTTCCAATTATGTGAGGAACCCCACAAACCTCACTTCCAGGCCTCATCTTTTCTGGGCCAGAGAAGGGTAAAAGAAGTACCTGGGGAGCCGCTTGATGTTCTTGATTTCCCTATACCTTCTCAGAGTGTCTTGATTATCCTATTCTTTAGTTTATTATGTAAAATTAGACTCTGGTTAAGATCTATGACTTGTATGAGTCTGAGCTGATAATCATATCTATGTGATAGCACATGTCACAATTTTTAAAATGTATTCTAGTCATTTTTACTTATCGCTTTTTATTATATGCCTCCTCATTTTGTTTTTTAAATTATTATATTTAAATTTTTTTCCTGGGATATTTCCTTGAGAGATTACCTTTCCTTTCATGAAAGGAGCATCATCATCTTAAAAGTGTTTGCTTCTTCTTAAATGGTATGTTCCTGAAATTCATTTAGGGCAAAAGTTATATAATCTTTAAAAGTGTGTTTCTTACCCTATAATTGAAAGGTCATGAGAAAAAATTTTAAAAAAAATTTACAGTGAAAAGTTCACATATTTAAACAAAACTACATAATTCCTATCAAACGGTATTCATAATATAGTTTCTTTCCTCGATTTTATTAAAACATACAGAACCTTACAAGTCTTCTTTTTTGCTTATGAACATAGTATATTTATGGTAAAAATGAGAAGTGATGTTTAATCTTGGGTTTATATATATTTAAAAAAACTCATAATTTTGAAAAAAAACAAACTTATGTAATTAGAGAAAAATAGAAATGAAAGACACAACATGTAAAAATAAAATCCTGTAAGATTTTGACTACAACTTTTAATTATTTCCCTTAGTATTCATGTTATATGAATATATATATATTTTATGGCAGGTTCTTTATTGTTCATCTTAAGTTTAAAAATTCTTTATAAGGACAAAAAGAGGGAACAGTTATAAGAATCCAGATATAATTACAGATATAGTGGCAGTCACTTTACAGGAGAGGTAGTCAGAGGTAAAGGCATGGAACCACTGCCTATCTGAGGTCCCAGGGAAGATTTTGTGAAAATAAATACCCCAAATTCTCCCCTTCTCATACTTTGCATAGGTTTTACTCAAATAGGAGGAGCTAGCAGGCCAAATAGTTGCATTGAAGCAAACCATGAAGGTCAGACTCCTGATTCACATAAGAGAATAGAGAAAGTTGGGGAGGTGTAACTAGCACTTTGCCTAATTTAAAATTATAATAGGGTAATATGCAAAGTATGATGCTGTTACTGTAACTACCAACTGATCAATAGGAAAATGCGGAAGGGAGAAGGCCAGCACCCTGTGAGAAGAGTGAAGGTGAGAAGGCCTGCACTACTGGAGAAGGCAGAGGGAGAAGGCAGATGGAGAAGGCTGGTGTCACAGGAGAAGGGAGTAGGACAGCACCTTGCAAGAAGGTAAGAAGGCTGGTGCCATGCATGAGAAAGCAGAAGGGAGAAGGCAGAAAGGAGAAGGCAGAAGGGAGAAGGTAACAGTTAGGTAGTTAGGAGGATCTGACCAGGAGAGGAGAGCATATAGGCATTTAGGGGGATTAGGACTGGAAGGGAGAGCAGTTAGGCAGTTAGGGCAATCAGGCCAGGAGGGAAGAGCAGTTAGGGAGATCAGGTCAGCAGGGGAGCAGTTAGGGGCATTAGGCAGGCAGGCAGGTGAGTGTTAGGAGCCAGTTAGGGGCATTAGGCAGACAGGCAGGCAGGTGAGAGAGATCCCGGATTGGAGAGGGTGCAAACCAGACTGAGGGACCCCGCCCCACTGCCATGCACAAATTTAATGCACTAGGCCTCTAGTTAACACAAAAGATTTTCCATTCTCAAAAACAGTCTCTGTTTTGAATGAGTGACAGTGCCAGAGCATATTGGCTTAATTCTCAGGGTCCTTTATGGTAGGATTTAGGTACTCTCTGCATGATAGTTTTTATTTTGAACCACTTCTCATCTAAGTCTGCTTCCTCTTTTCCCCTAAATAGAGCCCTTTATGTTTAAGAGGTGATACATGTAAATTCATTTTTTTTCAGACTTTCTCTGTATTCTATCTCAATAATGGACTCTATTACACTGTCTGACAAGGCTGTGAACAGGCAGAAATGAGAAATGGCTTAGCTAGGGTCCCAGCCACTAACATGTTCTGCTCCACCAACTTCAAGATCCAAACTTTTGTCATTTGCTTTTTTCCATATTCTTGGTGCTGAATAAGTTTATTATGATGATTTATCTCTATTTAACAAATATCTTATATAATAAAGAGGTAATATGCAAATTGACCATCACTCCAACACACAAGATGGCTGCCCCCATGTGGTTGAAGATGACTGCCCCCATGTGGACACAAGATGTTCAGCAGGGGAGGGCAGTTGTGGGTGACCAAGTCAGTAGGAGAGGGGAGTTGGGAGGGACCAGGTCTGCAAGGGAGAGTAGTTGGGGCCAACGAGGCCAGCAGGGGAGGGCAGTTAGGGACAATCAGGCTGGCAGGGGAGCAATTAAGCATTGATCATGCTGGCAGGGGGGTGGTTAGGGGGTGATCAGGCTGGCAAGCTGAAGCAGTTAGGAACAATCAAACAGGCAAGCATTGGGAGCCAGCAGTCCTGGATTGGGAGAGGGACATCCGACTGCCTGTTTAGCAGTGGGTTTGGGGCTAAATGGGCAGTTGGACATCCCTCAAGGGGTCCTAGATTGGAGAGGGTGCAGACTGGGCTGAGGGACACCCCCCCACATTCATGCACCATGTCTCTAGTATTTAATATTTTTCCCATTCAACTCCTTGCTTACATTCCATTTGTACATTTCCCTATGCATACATTATGTCAATAAATCAAGCTCCCTAAACAATTCAGAAAGTACAGGCTAGCATTGTAAAATTACCTAGCATAGGCACATTCGTGGAGGGATGTGTACTTTCTCACACTTCTAAACATTTAAACATCTGAGTATCCAAGCATGTAACCAGAATCCCCATTATTTCACTTTATGGTTTTTAAAAACTAAATTAAATTATTTCTGAACTAGAAAAAAGAGATATAGTTAAAATGTTAGTAGCATATTGACATTACCATTTTAATTTGGTGATTTTAGAAAACATGATTTATTAAAGAATTGGGTGAAGTTATAAACATTAATTTCTTAAATGAACTGGAATTTCAAGAAAAAATTAAATGCACTAAAATATTAAATATGGAGTAAATAAATATATTTTCAAAATTATATATATGACATATATTTATTTAATATATAGGCAAACATACTTCACAATTATTTTAAATGTTATCAAATATTTATGTGCATGAAATAATGAAACTAAAAATAATAGCAATAAAAATGTTAAAATCAATAACAATTCATAAATATAAATTTATGGAGTTTACAATATATACAGATTTAAAAGATAGAACTAAAAGAACATCAGTTGCATGCAGGAAATAAATAGAATTTTACTTTTTGTTCTATAATTTATATATTATAATATCATTATTGAAAAGACAATGATAAATTAAATCTGCATATTTTATTTTAGAAAGCACCACTAAAATGGTTGAAAAGGTCTATCTAGATGAAAGTCAATCAAGATGAAAATGAAGTAAAAATTAAGATGAATATAAAGTTTAAAAGATGAGAAAAATAAGAAACAAATATTTAGAGCTGATAGACAAAAATCTATAACAGTATTTATATGAAATATAAATATACTAAATTCTACAATTGAAAAACAGACCCTGGCCATTTTGGCTCAATGGTTGGGTATTGTCCCATGCACCAAAGGGTTGCTGGCTTTTTGTTTTTTAAATTTATTTTTATTGTTGACATCACAGATGTCCCCTTTTTCCCTACTGACCTCTCCCACCCCACACCCACTCCCTAGGTCTATCTCACTCTTGTCTATGTTCATGGGTTATGTATATATGCATATAAATTCCACCATTAATCTCTTCCTTTCTCCCATGCTCTATGTCTCTGGATCTATTTTATTCATAAGTTTATTTTGTTCATTAGTGTGGGATCCCCTTTCACGTCCCACATGGTTTAGGGTTCCTGCTCAGGGTTCGGGTTCTGGAGGAGGCAGCACACAAATGAAAAGAGACTAGAAAACTATTAATTTGGGAATATTGGGAGATCAAGCAAGAGCCTACCTCTAGTGGGAAGACTACCCTCTACTCTGCCTTGCTATCCCTTTCATTAAGACTATGGGGTACACCCATAGCCTTTATGCAGGAAATTCCAATAACAGAACTTTAAATAAGATAAACAGGTAGAGGCTGATTCAGCTATCAATGTTTCAACTAAACAGTGATTAATTAGCTCTGACCTTTCAGAGCAATTAATGTTGACCAGCCTTCTGGTTTCCTGTCCACATCTTTCTATTAGTGAGACAATGTTCGGTTTCCAGCACATTAGATTCCACATATGAGTGATTGTTTATCAAAAACAATGAAAGCCCTAGCCAATTTGCTCAATGATTAGAGCATCGGCCCATGGATCCAAGGGTTGTGGGTTTGATTCCTGGTCAATGGTATGTACTGAGGTTGCACGCTGTGTATCCACCAGGGTCAGGGCATGTGCAGGAAGCAACCAATCGATGTGTCTCTCTCATACTGGTGTTTCTCTCTCTCCCTCACTCACACCTCCCTTTTCTTTGGAAAATTAGTTTGCATTTGTATGCCAATAAATTTGAAAAGGCCAAAAACTTTGACAAACAAAATTTATCAAAACAGTCAGAAGAACCATGATTCTAAACTAGCCAAACAAATTTATAGGAAAGGCAAATTATTAAATAATATATTTGATAAATTTTGACACAAATTGCTTAATAAAATTTTAGATAATATCGGGAGCATTCAGGATGGTATGGAGGTCAAATATGTGATGAGGAAAGATGGTTTCACTTTGGGTTTGGTGCACATAATACAATATAAAGATCATGTATCAGAAATAAAAACTTGAAACTTATGTAATCTTATTAACCAATGTCACCACAATAAATTTAATTAGGGGAAAAAAACTGTAGAAGCCATGGTTAAAAAAAAAATAGTTTTAGAGGTGAAGTATACCACTTTTTATAAAAAGAAATAACTCATGCCATTGAGTTTTACTGTAGTGATGCAAAGTTGAGAAACATTTGAAAAGCAATCAATCTAAGTAACTATATTAAACAAAAAAAAACCCTCAATAGCTGCAAGATTCATTTTCTCAATAGCTGCAAGATTCACTTTCCAAAATTGAACACTATTCATGAATTAAAAAAAAAAAAAATCTGTGCGAACAAATATCGGAAGGAAATACTCTCAATCTGATGAAGGATATCCATGAAATAATCACAATATTTTTCTAAAAGTGTTTAATTTTAATATGTAGAATGTTCTTCTTTAGAAATATTTTCCGTTTAGCTATAAGTTTAAATCCAATTTAATACATTTCTTGTGTTTTAGTTTCGACTTTAAAATGCTTTAAAATGCTGACCATGGTTTCATTTTAATTATATTTAACATCATTAAAATGAGTATGCCCTGGCCAGTTTGGCTCAGTTGATTGGAGCATCATCCTGTACACACAAAAGTTGCGGTTTCAATCCCTGGTCAGGGCCCGTGCCCAGGTTATAAGGTCGATGCCTGGATGGGTACATTGGGAGGCAACAGATTGAGGTTTCTCTCACATGATGTTTCTCTTTCTTCCTCTTTCCCTCTTCCTTCTTCTCTCTCTAAAATCAATAGAAACATATCCCAGATAAGGATTTAAAAAATGAGTATGAAAAAAGCTCTTGTTCACATTCTGTTAGGCAACATGGCATATGATAGTTTTGGAAATAAAAGGAAATAAAAATTTGTTAGTAATACATGTTGCTCTTTGGGAGCCTGATATGGAATTAGTCTAATTGTAAATATCTATTTTATCTTTATAAATGCTAGTTTCAAAAATCATATGAAATTAAATTCTATGTTCAGTAAACCAATATGCCTGTTTGTTTACACATTTTAAAACACATTTCCAGTATGTTTATCTTCTCTAAAAGCCACTCAACTGAAGTGATTAAACATGCCATCCAGCTCATTTGCTTGTGCTTCAGACTTTGTAGGTTTATTACCAAACAATTGTTGTACCTATAAAATGGATTTCTTTTCCATAGTGCTCTGATCCTTTCAAAATACTCATATGGGAATCGTGTAATTATCACATTAGTGTAAGATTCTCATTAAATTATGTGATTTGCAGTATTTTATTAAATTAATATCAGTATGTAATCTGAATGATCTTTCAGTAAATCAGAAAAGTATCAGGAATAGAATATTATTCCTAATATTTAATTATCACCCAAAACCCCAAAGACTTGGGTCAGCATTATATATACTTGCTGTAATAGCTAAAGGCATAAAATTTCACATTACTCTTATTGTGAAGGCACTTAACTAATATATACTCATTTTGCAAATATTTTTAGAATCCTTAGCCTGAAATCTTTACATTTTTAGTATTTTAATTTTGGTGCTAAGTCTGAGGAGAAGAGAAATGTTTTCAGATTCATGAGTAATTCAGTTTTTTGCTATTTGTTTTAAAATATTTGATATAAACACAGATCATTCATCTAATTGTAGGCATTTACAAATAGCTTTTTAACATATTTTTGAGGCATGAATTTGATAAACTATATCATTTTACTTCTTGGAATTCTATTTTAGTCATCATCATAATAAATAATTTTATATTCATCTGTCAAATCTGGGCTTAGGATATGAAAATTAGTTCAACGCAACTGTAGATTGAAAAATGAGAGCACAATTAGATTTACTGTTTCATGAACAGTTTCATTTCCTTCACCAGTAGTTTTTTAAAAAAAAAATAAGAATAGATTAGTTGTTCCAAAGATGGAGTAAAAAGCTCACAAAGCAAATATAAAGCTCAAAGAAGACGTGAACAAAAAGTGGTTGGAAGGCGCCATAGCCTAAAAATAAAATCCTGAGAAAATTGTAAGTGGAATGGCCCTTGACTACTTCCTAGTGACTATACTGCATTTGAATTGCCCAAATTCTATCTGCATTGCTGCATTACATCTTAAAAAATTGGAGAGTTATAAAAAAATTTTGTTAAATTAATAACTTCCAGCTTTCCAGCAAAAAATTTATTAACTCATTGTTTTAAGCTTATGTTATCATTATTATGTAATCCATATAATAAATGAATGGGAAAAAAAAAACCTTCAGCTTCATAACCCATTATCAGAGAAGAAACAAACATTGCATAGTAAAAGTAGTTTTTCTCTTAAGTCAGTCTTATTTAAATTATGAAAAGGTAAAACATCTAAAGAACAAAATAAGCAACAAATTCAAAACAGATTCATAGATACAGAGAGCAGACTCATTGGCAGAGGGAAAGATTGTGGGGGTTATTGGTAGCTACAGAATTTTCACAGAAATGTAAATTATAGCATAAGGAATATAGTCAATAACATTGTAATAACCATGTATGCGGCCAGGTGGGCTCTTGAAATATCGGGGGACCACCCTGAAAAGTACACGATCATTGGATCATTATACTGCACATTTGAAACTGATACAGAATAATATTGAATGTAAACTATAATTTAAAAAATAAGAATAATAAAGGACTTTGTGAAACAAAACCACCTCTTTTTAATTAAAATTTTATTTTCCTTTTAATTACTGATTCACACACAACTTTGGTCATCCCATGTAATTATTTTACTTTAATATCTGAAAATTAGAGTCTGAATTTTGGGTGCTAAGATTTTCTACAACTATAAAATAATTTCTAACAATGACAATGACAAATTGAAGTTAAATACTATTAGAAAAATCACAAGTGACTGAACCAAACTTTGATTATGTCATGTGGAATAGATTTACCACCTTTTAAAATATTTAAATAAATGTATACTTAATAATGTATTCTGGTTTAATGAAAGAGCAAGAGGCAACTGAATTGGAGCATCCTGAAATAGGTAATCAATAATGAAAACCAACAAAAATAAACATAATTATTCTTTTTATTTCAGATTATCTGTGTCTTAAACACTAAGGTAATTTAAATAAAAACATATGGTCCTAATGTGAATTACCCTACCTATTGATTGACATTTAGTAGGAAAAATGGTCAAAACAACAGTCAGCTTCCTTCCAGAATGAAGTAACCATGGTGCTTATGTCAACTAGCTATTGAGTAAGAAGATAGGAAAAGAACTCAATATCCAGATGAAATACAGTATTCTAGGTTGGCTATATTATCAGGTGATTAGATATAACAAATAATTATTGTCAAAGAAAATTAGAGAGGCAGATAATTACTTTTTTAAATATTTTTATACATAATACTTAGGTATAAATCTAACAAAGGATGTACAGGATGTATATGAAAAAAGCAATAATACATGATAAAAAATAAAAGAACAAAAGAAGTGGAGAGTTAACATATTTATGAACACATGGCTCAATATAGTTAAGATATTAATATAGTTAAGATGTTAATTCTTCTTAACTTGATCTATAGATTCAATGCAATATCATTCAAAATCTCAGCAGGCTATTTTATAGATATTGATAAACTGATTGTCAAATTTATATGAAAAGGAAGATTTAGTTTAGCCAAAAAATTACTAAAAAAGAAAAATAGTTACTGGACTCATACTACTGTGTTTTGAGGTTTAATACAAAACTAAAACAATCAACATACCATAATAATTAAATAAGAGATTCAAAGATAAATGAAACAGAATGGAGAACCCCAAAATAGAACAGTAATAATATGTTTGTTTTTGTTGTTTTTCTCAGAAGCAAAAAGAAAATTCAATAGATAGGGGAAAGTCTTCAATAAATTATTATGGAACACTTGGATATTTATATACAAAACTAAAAATTAATGCAGTTTAAACCTTACCTAAATTTTATCAATATAGAGCATATTCTTAAAACTAGAAACTAAAACTTTTAAAAGAAAATGTAAGATAAAATTTATGTGACCTTGGTTTTAAGGATCAGTCTATAGATATAATAACAAAAACACAATAATAAAAAATAAACTGTGCCTTATTAAAATTTAAATTATTTGCTCTGTAAAAAACACTGTTAAGACAATGAAAAGCCAAGTCATTATTGGGAGAAATATCTGAAATTTATGTACGAGACTTGTATTCATAATACTCAATGAGGCTTTGCAGATGCCGCCACCCCAAAGCCGCCCTAGACCAGCCATGGTGAACCCTACCGTGTTTTTGGATATCGCGCACAGTCAATGGCGAGCCCTTGGGCCGCATCTCCTTCGAGTTGTTCGCAAAGTTCCAAAGACAGAAAACTTCCATGATCTGAGAACTGGAGAGAGAAGATTTGATTATAAAGATTCCTACTTTGACGGAATTATTTTGGGATTTATGTGCCAGGGTGGTGACTTCACACGCCATAAATGGCACAGGCGGCAAGTCCATCTAGGGGGGGAAATTTGAGGACGAGAACTTCTTCCTGAAACATACAGGCCCTGGCATCCTGTCCATGGCAAATGCTGGGCCTAACATAAATGGCTCCCAGATTTGCATCTGTACCGCCAAGACTCAGTGGTGGGATGGCAAGCATGTGGTCTTCGGCCAAGTGAAAGAAGGCATGGATATTGTGACAGCCATAGAGCGCTTTGGGTCCAGGAATGGAAAGACCAGCGGGAAGATCACCATTGCTGACTGTGGACAACGATAATAAATTTGACTTGTGTTTTATCTTTACCACCAGGCATTCCTTCTGTAGCTCAGGAGAGCGCCCCTTCACCCCAATTTGCTTGTAATGTTCCATAATCTTTGTGCTCTTGCCATTTTATTGGGTTCCATAATTTTCTTACCCCTTCCCAGTCTAGCTGGATTGCAGAGTTAAGTTTATGATTATGAAATTAAAAATAATAAACAGCTGTCAAAAAATACACAATGAACTATTAAACACCACTTAAAAATTAATAATATATAAAGGACCCATGTAAACACTATAGTAAAGGAGAAATATCGATATTCAATAAGCATAGGAAAATATGCTCCACTTCATTTGGCTTGAGGGAACTGAAAATTCAAGTAATGAGTTATCAATAAACACCTACTAGAATGTCTAAAATAAAAAATAAAAAGAGTTCACAATATCAGTTGCTAATGAGGATGTAAAGTAACAGGAAAACATACTTACCATAAGGTATAGCAACTGTTATTCTCCATGTTTACCCAACACATTTTAAAACATATGACCATACAAAAGACTTGACAGTGAATGTTTATAGCAGCCATAGTCTTAAGCACTAAAAACTGGAATCAATTGCAATGGTCATTTAGGCCAATTTATAAGTGGTTAGGCAAGTAAGTTGTAGAATATTATAACAATGAAATATTATTCAGCAATAAAAATTAAATAGCTGTCAAGCCACACAAAATTATTTTTGTCACGTTGGGGTTAAGTAAAGAAGCCAGTCTGAAAAGGCTACATGCTGTATGATTGCCTTATAGTTCGCAGAGAATGAAAAACTATTGAATCTGTTGATGGAGTAGTGATTTACAGGTAGTTTGCAAGTTGGACAGGTAAAGCAAAGATGATACTGGTGGGGTGGTGAAACTCTTTTGTATAATACTGAATGACAGATACTAGATATTATAAATTTGTCAAAAGTCAGAGAACTTTGCAGCACACAGGATTGAATGCTAGTGTCTGCAAATTTTAAGAAGTCATCTATAGACTAGGGAGATTCCAGAACAGAATGTGTATTGAGACAAATGAATCTTGTTGCATTACAAAAGTTTGATATGACCTTAGATAAAAAGATAGGCTGAAATGGTGCTGACCTACATGACTTTGGAAATGAGTGGAAAGAATATTAGATGATCCCAGAGAATATTTTAGTACCAAAAAGTAAGAAAGTGCTACACAATAAAAGCACAATGATGACCTTATGTCAAGGAACATGGGTGCCACCTGAAAGTATTACCAATAACCAAATCTGGAACAATTTGAGCAACATCCTATCTAATAAAAGAGTAATATGCAAATTGACCATCACTCCAACACACAAGATGGCCATCCCCATGTGGTCAAAGATGGCTGTTCGCATGTCAAAACAAGATGGCCTGCAGGGAAAGGCAGTTGGCGGGGGTTAGGGGGCACCAGGCCAATAGGGTAGGACAGTTAGGGGCCACCAGGTCAGCAGGAAGAGAAGTTAGGGGCAAACAGGCCAGCAGGGGAGCAGTTAGTTTTTGATCAGGCTGGCAGGGGAGTGGTTAGGGGTTGATTAGGCTGGCAGCCAGAAGCGATTAAGGGCAGACAGGCAGGCAGGTGAGCAGTTGGGAGCCAGCAATCCTGCATTGTGAGAGAGATATCCAACTGCCTAATAGGATCAGGCCTAAACAGACAATCAAACATCCCTCGAGGGGTCCCAGATTGGAGATGGTGCAGGATGGGCTGTGGGACACAGCACTGTGCCTCTAATAAAAAATAATGTAGTACTAAATTATAACCCAAAGTATAAAAATATCTATAAGTCTACATTAATAGAAACAAATAATCAGGTAAGTGAATAAAGGAGATAAACAAATGAACTTAGCAGAAGAATTCAAAATAATTTATGTATGTACACCTCCCTCAAAGAGATGGAGCATAAATCTTACTCTTTATGTGTTAGCTGCTCATAGTGACTTTTTTCCAAAGAGTACAATATGAAAGGGGGGAGGGGAGGAGAAAGAGTCACTTTACAGTGGAGAAATCTGACAAACATTACCTCAGTCAGGTAATTAAGTTTAGCATCAACAGTGTTAAATCATTTTGATACCATGTATACTTTATATGATGTGATAAGAATGGAACCTTACCTCTATAGTCTTCCTTCCAATAACCTATAACTCCAGCCTAACCAAGAGAATATCAGAAAAAAATCCCAATAAGGATTATTTTACAATGTATCTTACCTCAAAACTGTATTCCTCAAAATTGTAAGGTTAACAAAATCAAAGAAAGTCTAAGAAATGTTCACAGTATAGAGGAACCTACCAGACATGATGATAAATGTAATGTGCTATCCTGGATAGGATCTTGAAACAGAATTAAGACAGGCAAAAGCTAAGGAAATATATAGACTTTGCTAAAAATCTAGTAATATTGATTTTTTTTGTGTGTGTGTCAAATATACTATACCAATGTAAGATGTATTAATTTAGCAAGGAGACCCTTAGACTGAGGTGATTATAATGTCTTGGGAGCCACACGAGCAAATCAAAATCTACACCTGCAAATGCCACGTGGTTACAAAATCAAAACCAAAACCTAAGGACAGGCGATCAAAAACTGCCCTCTAGGCTTTGTGCTATAGCCAGCCAACGATAATTTTCTTACTTTGCTTCTGTCTTTTCTATGTAATGTCTCTTACAGCTCCTGCTGTTGAAACTCTCTTAACCACTTCCAGTTTGACTCCAGATTCAAATAAATTTTGTTCATCTAAACTCTTACAAGTTTTAACACACCTCAGTTAAAGTTTTTGAAGGTATAGAAGAAACTGTGGTCAGGCTATATGAAAACTCTCTGGACTACCTTGACAACTCTTTAGTAAAGCACTTCTAAACTTAGATTTATTTTTTTAAATGGGTTTCTTAGACTCCAGTAATTCATACAACTCTGCATTCTAGATTTGAATTTGAAGCAAGATCATTTCTATGACAAACTTATATTGTACAAAGCCTGGTCTTAATAAAAAATTGAATACTTTATTGAATACTAAAATGTCTTTTAGAGGATTGATTAAATGAAATTCACATAAGATGCATTTTATTTGTGAGATAATAAATGAAACCATTTTAAACTGCTACATTTAGCACAGCCACTATGGCTCAGTGGTTGAGCATCAAACTATGAACCTGGAGGTCCTGGTCAGAGCACATGCCTGGATTGCAGGCTTGATCCCCAGTGGGGGATGGCCAGCAGGCAGCCGATGAATGATTCTTTCTCATTATTGATGTTTCTAACTCTCTTTCCCTTCTCTCTCTCTCTCTAAAATCATTAAAACCATTTTTAAAGAAGTAGTTTTTTTAAAAAACTACTACACTTAAATTTGTTATGTGATAATAAAAACTAATACTATTCAAATTATGTCTTATTTAGATTGTCTTTCACTAGTATTTTCTTATTAATATATTCTTAATTATTTAAGGCTTTTGTATAGAACCTTTAAAATTTTTAATAGCTATGTTACCAGTTACTGAATATTATAACTGCGGTAGCAGTGGGATTCTGGGAGAGTGGGTCATCCACATACCTATGATACATTTCTCTTCAAATCCTTAAGCCTTTGTCCCATCTATTATCCTTTCATTATAAAGGTAGAATGAATTACCTGATCACTGAATATTGGAAATAACTGGTATGTGTAACTCAGCTTTCTCCATCCTCGTTCCTTTTGGGAGTTTTGTACATATAGAGATACATTCTGGTCACCTGATTTTAATAGAGACAGACTCTCATGCAGAGCCTAATCATTGACATAGGTGTGCAAGTTTATCTAATTGGGGTGCAGGCCTAATATTACCTCACATCTAAACTTTATCCTGGAGTATCTATGTTTTTAGTAAAATAAATGATACTTTTAATACCATTTTAATGAACTAGTTATTAATAACAAGAAAGGAGAATAGAGAAGGCCCTAGGTTATGGGCATGTTTCCTGCAAAACACTGAGGGGAGGGATCCAACAAAGGAAAGACAGATGCATGCTCAGTAGAGTTAGGGTGACTAGAGAAGGTTCTTGTCTGTCAATCACATCTGGAGACAGAGATGATTGGCCAGAATGGGTTTGACCATTCCAAAAGCAGCAAAAATTTGGTAATACATAATTCCAGAAACAAAAACATTCACACTCTTGTTGTGCTGGACTGTTGGCTTATGGGGCTCTTTTGCTCCTACCCTCTTGCATTCACACCTATGTCCGTAGGCCATGTAGACCCCAAAAGCAGTGGGGTAATGGATTCCAGTGGAAAAATGCAGGCTAAACTAGCCCAATGCTGAACTGGACCCAGCTCAAACCTGGGAGAAAAACTCTGAAAACTGACTTTGATTTTAGCTCTACTGAAACCCCAGCTATACTTCTTTCATGACTGGACTAAGGGATATGGGACTTTGGAAATGAGGTGTATAATTCCATGAAAATAAAACTTTCTACTATACATCATTATCCCATGGGGGCCTCGAGAAATGCTTATTTCAGAGGTACCCTAAGAAGCCCACTCACATGAGCACTCCTTTGTCAATCTCAACTGATTCTAATCCAAGGCAGGGAGCATAGACATAGTATTAACTGTGTCTTCCCCAAGCTCCCATTGGAATCTAGAGAAAAACATGGACTTGTGTTTGTTTATTTTATAAATATATTTTATTTTAGTTAGGTTGAGCTTTGGAAATTAAGTCCTGATGTTGGGTAACTTATATTGTGCTTTGTGATAGCTGGAAGGCACACTAGACAAGGATCTATGGCTGACTTTATTCTTCAGGCAGATGCATGAAGGAGGACTCTCTCCTGTGTAATCTTCATGCCTTCTCTCAGCTCTATAGCCAGGGAGGGGAAAACAGCAAACATGTTGAGCTTCTTATCCATTCGAGTATGCCAAAAGATCTGGTTCCCCAAGGACAGTTTACCTGCATTTAATCAATGACTTCTTTCTTTCGAAGATTCTGGTGCTATAACTGTTACTTGTGTATTTATAGTGGAGAGAGAAAAAATGTCTGCACTTTCTGCACTTGCAGGCCCTATTAGATTCCAGGAAGCTTTGAGGTCTCATATATTCTAGGTCTAGGACATTGACCTTCTGAGATCAAAGCTATTTTCTTGTAAGATGTAGATGATCTAGAGTTTAAGAGAGGATAGGGAAGACTCGAGCTGCTATCTTCACAGAAACCTTTCTCACTCCCTCTACATTTACTCTACTTTTAAAAAAATATATTTTTATTGATTTCAGAGAGGAAAGGTGGGTGAGAGAGAAACATCAATGATGAGAGAGAATCATTGATCAGCTGCTTCCTGCATACCCCCTACTGCAGTGATTCTCAACCTTCCTAATGCCGCATCCTTTTAATACATTTCCTCATGTTGTGATGACCCTCAACCATAAAATTATTTTCGTTGCTACTTCCTAACTGTAATTTTGCTACTGCTATGAATCGTAATGTAAATATCTGTGTTTTCTGATGGTCTTAGGGGTCTCACGACCCACAGGTTGAGAACTGCTGCCCTACTGGGATCATGTACCCTGACTGGGAATCAAACTGATGACTTCTTGGTTTATGTGTCAATGTTCAACTGCTGAGCCACACTGGTCAGGCTGGTTTTTAAATTCCTAAAAAATAATTATTTTCCATTTCACAATGTTTGTAAGTCACTTCAAAAGTATTACAAAAGAAATGAATAGATCTGGAAGAAAAAAAATACAGTTGAATTGGGAATTGGGAAGCCTTCATTGAAAAGATGGGATTTAATATGGGATTTTTGAAGGATATGTAGGATATTTAAAAAACATAACAGAATTAGGAAAAAAAACCCCAAGAAGACAAGAGGTGACACACCTCAAAGGGGCTGTTTACATAATAGTGAGGATACAGATTGAACAATACAACTGAGTTTGTAGAATAGACTAGAGAATGTAGGGAATTAAGGTAATTTCTATGAATTAGAGTGGCAGGATCGAGGACTACCATTGCCAGGTGAGAAATCAAGTCTTGTTACCATGAGATCTACTTTTGTCTTTTGAACATGTCCAGAGACTCTATATATCCTGCAAAACACTGGTAGTTATAAGATATAATTAAATTTTTAAAGGAAAAATAACCCCTATCCATCATTATGTATTATTTAGTAACCATTTATCACTTAGTTGCTGAATAATCTACATAGTGCCTTATTTTGATGTAAATTAAGCTCATGTTGTTCCAAAAGGACCCTCTTATTAAATGATGAAATAGCGTTTCAGTAAAAATCTTTGGGTATAGTAGCAGAAGAGAAACTACATCTTAGTAAGCTAATAATGGTCTCTATAAATAAATGTATATTAGACAATAGGCATTTCTAAATAAAGGAACTGATTTGTCCTTATCTTATATAATAAAAGACTAATATGCAAATTGACCTAAAGGTGGAACAACTGGTCACTATGATGTGCACTGACCACCAGGGGTCAAATGCTCAATGCAAGAGCTGCCTCCTGGTGGTCAGTGGGCTCCCACGGGAGGAGCGCTGCTCAGCCCAAAGCCAGGCTCACAGATGGAGAGCACAGTAGCAGTTGCAGGAGCCTCTCCCACTTCCATGGCAGCACTAAGGATCTCCAACTGCAGGGATTGGGCCTAACCCATCAGTCAGATATCCCCTGAGGGCTCTCTCAGAGAACAAGAGGGGGCAGGTCAGGCTGAGGGATGCTCCCCTGCCCCCTCGAGTGCATGAATTTCATGCACTCAGCCTCTACTATGTAAATAAGAGGGCCTGGGGCAAGAAAGCTGCTTCTAAGAGTTTTATTCTCATAGAAATTTCTACTTTATTGTATGCTTCTCCCAGTCCTAAGTTAAAATGGCACAGAACAAATGTTTGGCACTTTGAAGTGCATTATTGCTCCCAAAGTACCACCTGCCATAGTGATCTAGATGCAAAAAGTGCTTGATGCCCGTCCTAACTGACAGTGATAGCGATGCCTAGTTGATACTCTTAAAAAATCTCTGAGTAATTCTAACCAGATGGGTGACAGCCACAAATCTCAACAGGATGTTCAGTTTTCCCCAACTCCCAAGACCTTTAAGGCTGTGAAATTTAGCAAAAGGAAGCAGTTTGGTAAGCAAAGTTGGAGCATATCCTCATACATAATGAAACATTCAATAAACAACAAAGGGACATTACTGAGAGCTGCCGAATTCTTGTTGTGAGCAGCACTGCAACACAACTTCTTTGCAGGAACTGCAGAGACCAATCATTTGCTGTATTTCATGCAAAACAGCCAGCATCTCCCTGAACTTCTTCAAGTGATCACATTTTTAACATAAATTCTATGTGTGAACTGACAGTCAAAAGGGCAAATCAGAAGGAAACTAAGAAAACCAAGGGGAGATGAGCAATAAAACAGGTGTATAGAGAAGCCATAGAAATTACATTTGGATACTAATTATTACTTGAACACTTACTTCTAACTTTTATATTTCTGATCCAGATGCCACAGAGGACTTGTAGAAACTGTACAACAGTTTTAACATGGACACAGAAATCTCAAATGGGAAGAAATTCTGTATGTTTTGCATACTTTACTTGGCATAGATAACTCTATTTCTGATTTTAAGAAGCTAATCTAAGTTAAGCCTAACTAAATAAACAAGTAACCTTTACTGAACTTTGCCATGGGATGATAAATACCAGGACTAAAGAAAAATCACCTTTAGTATCTAGTTAATATTTTCTGATCATAGATTGCATAACATTTATATTTTTAAACAATAATATTACATTAACACACTGAAACTAGTCAGGATGTATGAAATAAATGGCATGTTTACTTTTTTAGATATTAATGGTCCTGTATTCTTTTCTTCAAGGAGGGTCTTCTATATACATGTGTTAGATCACAAAAAGATTAAAAAGACATGGCTCTTGCCTCAAGGAATACACAGTATAGAAATTATACAGTCCGAATATTTTCATGTAATATGGATTATTTGGATTTACTGAATCATTCAACTTCCCTGGATATTTGTAATCATAACCAATTCTGTAAAGACTATCATCACTAAAGAAAGCTGCTTTTAGATGTGCAACATATCTCTCATTCTTCTTTGACCTGACTAAGTTTGGCATCTTTAATAGAACCTCGTAACAAACTCTAAAACCTGAAAGCCTAACATTGGGTTAACTTACAGAGCCAAAATTCCAAACTGTACACATCTGCTTGCTTCCACTATTTCAATTATAAATGCCAGTCACCAAACATTCTTTAAATGCATTTTTATTGTTGAAAGTCTCCTTCCCCCCCCCCACATTGACCCTTTCCACCCACCCCAACGCTTACCACTAAACATTATGATCAATGCAACAATCTACAAAATAGTGAAAGTTCATATCAGTTTCAGCGTTTGTTTGTAAATATGGACATGGGACTGGTTTTATGCATCGTCCCACCATCCCTGCCCCACTCTGGCCTCATGCATCAGTTGGTAAGGTCGTAAAGAACAGACCCCATGTTTATTCACTCATCTATATTTGAAGCACGAGTAGAGCATCTAAAATGGAAGAGTAGCTCACCATGATGAAACAAGTTTGAGGATAGACTATAAGATGAGTGAGGCAGAACAAATTGTTAGAAATCTGCTTGCAGTGGAAAATGTGAATAGCATGCATATCTCTTTTCTTATTCTGTGCAGGAATTTTAAGGCTGCCTGTTTTATCATTGGTTGATTTGAAAATACCTGAATTCATATCATTCCAGGACATAATACTATACACTAATTATAAGCATTTTCTACATTACTTATTTAAGGATGATTTTATATTTATACTCAACTACTTTTTTATTTTAATTTTACCTCTATCTTTCCACAGATTTCTAATTTCTGCAATATGTGTATATGAAATATGTTAATGTGTGAGGTTCATGTATAATTCTGTATTTTGAGTGCTCCAAATATATAATGGGTTCTCATAAAATTTATTAGAAATATAACATATTTATACCTCAGTCATCACACAGTTTGGACAATAAGTATAAAATTTATATAGAATAAAAGCTTCCTTCAATGTAAAAATATTATCAAAATATATAAATTGCTCAAAAACTTTATGTATACTCTTGTTTACTTACATAATACATTCTGAATATCATACACATTTTCTTTTCCCTTTATTTATCTCTTTGATTCCCACCACAATAATGTGAATTACAGCTATTATCCCTTAACTAACCATAAGTACTTCATCACTCCAATACATTACAGTCCCTAAAGTTATCCTTCTATAACAAAAAATTGAACATGAAATTTAAAAAATACAATAATTAAAATACAATTGCTAACAATATTTAAAAAGCAAAAATTATACACACACATAAAATCTAAAACACCTTTATATTTCACATATTGCCCAAAGCATAAAGTCCACATTACTGAGTATGATATAAAAGAACCATTGCAATCTTACCACAACTTGGTTTTTCATTAGTCTCTTAATTGTCCATGTCCCAGATACATGAAATATCTTCATTTTCTAAATGAATGTTGCTATAAAATGATTTTGGTGTTGCTCAATGAAAAAAAGTATATTTCCAACATTTTCTACTTAGACTGTATTCTAATGCCATTTATTGAAAGGCCTCCACAATTCATTCTTTATGACCCAGTGATATGTCCACCTTCTGCAAAGTTTCCCTCAACTCCTGCCTCTGGCTGTCCAGCATGCTTCCTTGACTATTTGCATTATGATTTCTTATTTGCACATGTGGAGGCAATGAATCTTTCGCTGCCAATTGTATTTTCCGTTTTTGTTCTGTAATTGGACTTGTACTCAGAAAAGAGCCAGTTTTTTTAAAAAAAATATTGAATTTGAGGTCCCAGGAGAAAGTGAAGTTATTCCCAGGGTCCACTTCTTGAAGAATACTTAGGTGTGAAGTATGCACATACAATCCAAATGAAGAGAGAATCAAAACAAATAATGAGTTTCTTATTCCCTTGATAGTGACTTCAGAGAATAAAGATGTTTGGTGGACAAATTTTGCTTAGGAATTGCTGAAATGATAATTTTGAATGTGGAGACAAGGCAGGAACTTGAAAGTAAAAGCACCCGAATAACTAAAAGATTATACAAGCACTTTGTGGACCAAAGATAACCACCCTGACAGTAATTGGATTGGCATAGAATCCTCAAACTCTGAGGACGTGTTAATTTATGGAAACATAGGGATCCATTTTGTAAACTGGAGCATTTTATTTTTATTCATAATGTTTACTTTTGAATAGTTCTTTGTATTTGGGAAGACTGAAAGTTCCAGATTTTATCAGCTTAACTAAGAGGAACAAAAGGAAGAGTTTTAGAACCTCCCACAGGTGAGATACAATTTAAGGAGACAGAATTGGTCTCACTGATCAGTATTCTTTCCTACCCTTATATCCTATTTCAATTCAGGGGAGTTGAATTTTATTATTCATAATATATAAATAATATATTATGCCAATTTCTCAATAATAGTTCCTCAAAGGTCTGTAATATATTAATTGTGGTTTAATTCTTATTTTTGTAGCCCTTCATACATATGTTCTTAATAGAAGTGTATTATAAAATATAAATAGCTGAGACCAGTTTAGCTCAGTGGATGGAGCGTCGGCCTGCAGCCTGAAGGGTTCCAGGTTCGATTCCGGTCGGGGGCATGTACCTTGGTTGTGGGCACATCTCCAGTGGGGCGTGCAGGAGGCAGCTGATCGATGTCTCTCTCTCATTGATGTTTCTGACTTTCAATCCCTCTCCCTTCCTCTCTGTAAAAAAAAATCAATAAAATATATTTAAAAAAAAAAAAAAAAATATATATATATATATATATATATATATATATATATATATAAATGTATCACTTAATACATTTGTATTCTTTACATTGATAGACTCTTCTGCAATAACACTATTCACAAAACTTAAGGTAGGTTTTTGCCAACATATAAGAGGACTAGAAATGTCTACTATTTTTCTTGTGATTGGTTTTCATTTTAATTTTTTTCATAGATGTTGAATGAATCTTCCCTCCTTTTAGCTACCGACAGAAAATATTATTGTAAAAGAAAATACCCACCTTTTATTCATTGTGTATTTAGGATCCAAGGAAGCAATCTTTTGTAGAAGAAATTAAAATGCTCTGAAAGAAACAGATCTAAGTATATCAATTTTTTGTTTTACAGAGTATTTAACTTTTTCTTCATTATCTCCACTGTAGTCTGATTAATTGAGATTGACAGGTCAGTTACAGTTTATTTAGCAAAGTCCTACGTTAACGATATAGGTGAGAGTTAAATATTTCATATATGCTTCATTTAGGGAAATCTGTGTTATTAAAAAGAACACATATTAGTATTGGTAGTTGACAGTAAACACTGGTCTGCTATTTATATCCTCTCTTACATTATCTCCATAAGTTGATAAATCTGTTTTATCCTCTTTATATAGTTAAGTTAATCGCATCTGTACTTTTTGTGAACTACTGACCACAAATTTCCAGGAAAAAAAAGGTTCTTATAAACTGACGTAAGATAAAATGTTAAACTAATGAGTGTTGGCTCCAGTTACATATTAAATAAATATCCTCAAACTGTGTGAGTTTGGGTAGGTCTTAATTTTATAGGTGATGGTTGATGCCTGCACCTGTCAGACCATTAGCTGACCAGATAATCAGAGTTTGATTTAATTTGCAGGTGTTATTCCTGATTGTACTGCAACAAAACCCCCCATCTGCCAGTTTACTTATTGAAGCTGGAAAGGAATTCATTTGAGAATAGATTTATCAAGCATCATTTGAGAAGCATTTCTCTATACTCAATCGATTTTTTATATTTCTTTGATAAGATTTTTCTTGCTATTGATAATTTGAAATGTTTATGGCAATTTAGCGGATGCACCTTAAGATGTCATTTTCCCAGAATCTGTCAGGTGACTGTGTAAATTTCTTGGCAGCAATAGTTAAAGCTTGTTACTCTTGTATAGTTACTCACATATTTACAGAAATCTGAGTGGAACCAGTTATTTCAGATATATGCTTAGACTTATTCCAGAATTGAATAGAAATTCAACTCTTTCTCTGTGTGCCTCTTATGTGGAAAGGGGAATTTGAATTTATAATTTATTACTTATTTCACTTTCAACTGAGTGTCTACTTATTGGAAAAGGAGCCAAAAACAGATTTAGGTGACTAATTATTTTGCTGCTTCATTCAAATGTTGAGAATGCTTAACAATATCAAACCCAGCAGAGGGATACATATTTTTTGTTCTTAAGTTTCAATATTTTTACTCTTGAAATGACCTTAAAGATTGCACATTTCAAACTGTAGTTCATTTTTATAGTTCAGTAACCAAAAACAGTGTTTTCAAAATACTACAGTCAGCTGCTAGTTGGTGTATGCCAACCTAATCTAATTACTTGGGTAGGATCTCTTCACTTCATTTGCTTTTTCTTTTATGCAAAAGGTAGTGATTAACTGTTTTGCAAGAAGGGATTGCAAAAGCAGTTGATTAACTTTGATTTTCTCTGTTAAAATAGCATTTGGATATGCTTTGTTTGGAATAGTAAAAGTCACTGTTCAAGACAAGACCAACTTTATTTCTTAAGTTTCTGATCCTCTAGAGCAGATTTTATGAAAGGCATTAGTTGACTGCTGTTAAGCCTGATCTTCAAGAAATTGTTGATAAATATTTCACTTCATTCTTTCATTTCAGGGTTTTCTAAATCTTCCGACAAAACACGTATTGGCTTCCTCTATCTGATTTTTATAGTCATTCATTTTGCTACTCTTAGAAAATTAAAAAACTCTATTCTTTGTTTTATAATTGGCATTGGTGCATAACATGTCTGTGTTAATGCAACCAACTACTAATTTAACAATAGCTTTGTTA
This sequence comes from Lasiurus borealis, assembly GCA_004026805.1. NCBI lineage: Eukaryota > Metazoa > Chordata > Mammalia > Chiroptera > Vespertilionidae > Lasiurus > Lasiurus borealis. The sequence goes on from PVJN01001758.1 coordinate 130,413, forward strand.
GGATTTTACAAATCTGTGGGGAAATCAGTCAATGTAGTTATATTCATATCCAAATATCCATACAGAACATGTAAGAGAGAGAAGAAACCATAAACTCGATGTCAACACTGTTAAGCTTAGTCCACAGTGTTTTTTGAATAGTAAAACTACATCAGAACACTTTCTGGAAATGAATTTGGTTTTAATAGCACATGGCTCTAGGGATATTTTCATTGTCTGATTTAGAATGCCAGCCCAAGTGTGGGATTTAAAAGTTGAAATAGCTTGGTTACTCATGACATTTTACTTTAGTGTTACTAATGTGGATTATTAAAACATTTGTTTTCCCAGTGGGGTTTTCATTCCTGGAGTTTTGATTGTGATAAAAGCAATAATCCTTTAACTCTCCCTTTGGGTATAACAAAATTCTTCCGAGAAATGAGACCCAATCATAGATTTCCTATAAACTGGTAACCTTTAATCACTGCAGTGAGAGCTGACATTGACATTTCTTGCTTCCTCATGTCCATTAATTTTATTTTTCACCTATGTCTATGTTAGCACATACCATTTTTGTTTTATTGCAATAGGGCTGGCTACTCTTCTATGCTGATTTGTTTTCTATCTTGTGGGCAAAACTGTTGTCTGCATATTGATAAAAGAAGAGTTTTATCTGATTGATATCTCTTAAAACAAAATAAGCCAGCTTTCCATTTAGCAATGATTAACAACAAAATGAAACTTACCTGTAATGATTATAATAGAAGAACAAATGTGCATGCAGCCATACATACACAATGCTTTCTGAAGCACTCTCCAAAAAAACTGTTCATTTTAAAATCATCAATCCTATCAATAAAACGTTCTGTGAGTTTTCTGATTTTTTTTTCTTTGCAGTTAGTAAACTGGAATGACTTCTTCATTCCTGGTGGTAATTTACTACTTCGTGACATAATCTCTCATTTTCAACATGGTGTGCAACACGGCTTCACAGTGTCCAGTCTAAGGGGCTGGGCCCAAACACATAGCTGACTTGAGCAGGCTGATAATTCGATGGCTTTCAAATGAATAATCTTTATTTTTTATGCAAACGTTTAATTTATTCTTTTTAAATTGAATTTATTGGGGTGATATTAACTAATAAAATTATATCTGTTTCAGGTATGTAATCTGCAATACATAATCTGTATATTGTGTTGTGTGTTTACCACCAAGTCAAGTCTCCTTCTATCACTATTTAAACCCCCTTTACCCTTTACCCTCTTCTACTTCCCTCCTCAACCCTTCCTTTAAATATTTACTCAATACATACTTCAAAGAGGTAAAAAATAGAAAACAATTGTATTCATGGCCAGTATTACACCTATGATAGGGAGACACACACACACACACACACACACACACACCAGGAGAGAGAGAGAGAGAGAGAGAGAGAGAGAGAGAGAGAGAGAGAGAGAGAGAGAGAGAGAGACTGACTTGGGCGGGCAGAGGGAGACAAAGAGACATCGGTTAGTCTCCTTCATTCCTTAACCACACACATATTATGCACATATAAATGAGAGAAAAAGTAATAAAAATACAGAAAAGTACATATCTTAGCAACAGCAAGCATACTGATGAAGACTTAACCATATAAAAATCAGAGGAAGAAAAGGAAACAGATGTCAGCTACATAGTCAATCTCACTGGGTAAATAGGG